>CM050414.1:29663831-29676331 GCA_027564155.1 Gymnocypris eckloni scoliostomus
AAATATAAATATTACTGTCATTTGATGGTGGATGTGGTTAATAACATTATGCATTTAGCAGACGCTTTTATCCAAAGCGACTTACAGTGTATTAATGCTATGCATTATTTATTATTATGCTATAATAAGCTGCCAGTGATCAAAAACTGAATATGATGAAGTCATTGATAGTTTTGAGATGTTGAGATCATGAATATGAGGCAGATGCTGAATATATGACGATGACGGGGTTCAAATTGAACACTTTTAAGGTTTGAAAGGTAAAGAAGTATGCATATTTTACTCTTCTGTAATTGTTATTAACATATCAAGAGTAGTTTTGCTATGGCAGCAGTTAGATATCAACCTGGGCTGGAGATGCGGGTCTCTAAAGACACATATGTAATCATGATTGGCTGAACATAAGGGCTAGTTTATGTATATGATCTTCATCATTCATTACATGTTTGTTCTCGTCTCTGGGCATCAGAGGGCTTCGGTCTTTCTGACACAGCCTAGTGATATTAATTAGTGAACATCATCACAATCAGGTAATTAACAATCATAAATCACAATCTGTCATATCTAATATACCTATTAGATTGTGTTTTATTAATGTCTACACCGACCCGTAATGCAGATTAATTAAGTATTGTTCAGCGTGAGAAAAAGGACGCGTGCGCATGCGCAGTAAGCCGGGTATGATAAAATGCTTATTAATCATGTCTTGAACTAAGGAGAGTAATAAAATAGATGTTATTGTGGGGCAATCGCTTTTTTGTAATATTTTAAAATATATTATTTAAGTAGTATTGGCAAAAAAATGATAATAATAATAATAAAAAACGTATTTTGTCGCCCCTATGGATCGGCGGCTGGCCCTGGACTGAAGGTTTAATTACATGTCGTGTGTGTATATTTTGTTCCTTACCTGAGAAAACACAAAAACACAAGAAGGCTCGTCTCTTCCTCATTAGGTGACGATCCGTCCTCTGATTGGACATCCGCCGGCGCTATGTTAATGAAGGGCGGGGCCTCGCCAAGCGAGTAGGTGACGTCAGCTCTCATTCCGCAGTAGCGGAACAAACATGGCGACAGAATGGAGTGGGCTAACTTTATTACTGATCTTTTGGATTAGATTGTGTTCGAGCCGAGCGCAGTCCTCAGGCAGCGACAGCCGGATCATCGGCATGCGGCTGGAGAGCAGCGACAAGCCCGCCTCGACCACCGACGACGGGATCATCCAGGTAACAGAGGAGAGCGACATCCAGCTCCGGTTCTACGGACTGCGGATCAGCAACGACACCTGGGAGCGGATCAGGTTCGTGGAGCAGAGCGAGGAGACTAACAGCACGTGTGCTGACTTCACCAAAGACATCTCTATTAGGACTAACACGATGGTGGTCCACAGCCAGGGCACTTCTGGGGTCCTGGCGCTCCGGATCAAGCCGCTTCGGAAGAGCGAGTCGCACCGGGATTACGCGCTGTGCGTCCGGCGCAGCCCTGATGGGAAGTGGGTCCTTCTTGGAGAAAACGACGGAAAGTTGCGTGTAGCGGAGGAGAAGAAGTCTCTAATGCCTGTCTGGTTCCAGGTGATCTTAATAGCCTGCCTTCTGGTTCTCTCAGGGATGTTCAGCGGGTTGAATCTGGGTCTAATGGCGCTGGATCCCATGGAGCTGCGGATCGTCCAAAGCAGCGGGACAGAGAAGGAAAAAAAGTACGCGAGCAAAATCGAACCGATCCGGCGGAAAGGGAACTACTTATTGTGCTCGCTTCTCTTAGGGAACGTGTTGGTTAACACTACACTCACTATCCTCCTCGACGACCTCGTCGGTTCTGGTTTAGCCGCTGTGGTAGCATCGACAATCGGCATCGTCATCTTCGGCGAGATCGTCCCTCAGGCGCTCTGTTCCCGCCACGGTTTGGCGGTTGGCGCGAACACCATTCTCATCACTAAGTTCTTCATGCTTGTGACTTTCCCGCTTTCTTTCCCCGTCAGCAAACTCTTGGACTGCGTTCTGGGTCAGGAGATCGGTACCGTGTACAACCGAGAGAAGCTGCTGGAGATGCTGAGGGTGACCGCGCCGTATAACGACTTGGTGAAGGAGGAGATGAACATGATCCAAGGCGCGCTGGAGCTGAGGACCAAGACGGTGGAGTACATCATGACTCCGTTAGGCGACTGCTTCATGATCAACAGCGACACGGTGCTGGACTTTAACACCATGTCTGAGATCATGGAGAGCGGGTACACGCGCATTCCCGTCTACGAGAACGAGCTGAGCAACATCGTGGATATCCTCTACGTTAAAGACCTCGCCTTCGTGGATCCGGATGACTGCACGACGCTGAAGACCATCACCAAGTTCTACAACCATCCGGTGCACTTCGTGTTTCACGACACCAAGCTGGACTCCATGCTGGAGGAGTTTAAGAAAGGTGAGTGATGCGTGTGTGTGTGTGTGTGTGGAGCACAAAACCAGTCATCTGACAGCTGAATACATCGCTTTACATTGATGTGTGTGTGGTTTGGACAATATTTGAAAATCTGGAATCTGAGTGTGCAAAAAAAAAAATCAAAATAGTGAGAAAATCATCTTTAAAGTTGTTCAAATTAAGTTCTATTATGCTTTTTTTAAAATTGTAATCAGTGTGTCATGAGTATATTTGGGTATAAAACGATCTACAAAGTTACACATTTCAAAGTCCACTCCAAAGGGAGAAAAAACAACTACTTTTTAAGAACTAGAATGAACTGCTTGTTTGGACTACAAAGTTGTTTTCCTGTATTTGTGATGTCACAAAGATAAACCCCGCCTACTGGAATTCGACTGGTTGGCTGGAGGTGAGAACGCGTGTTAAAATCTGAACCGTGCTGGTGTTTTTACTGTATATCTGAAGGAAATCGACTGTTTTCAGAATATTATTGGATGTTGTTTTCATCTCATCTTGCGTGTAATGTCTGATAAAGCGGCGTTTGTGTACAGCGTTACCGTGGAAACCATAATGAAATCATAATAATATGCTGATTTGCTGCTCAAAAAGCATTTTTGAAAACAGCGGAGTATAATTTTTTCAGGTTTCTTTGAAGAACAAACTTCAGAAGAACAGCATTTATCTGAAATATAAATCTTTTGTACTGTTATAAATGTCTTTATCATCACTTTTAGTCAATTTAAAGAATCTGTGCTAAATTAAAGTATAAATTTCTACCCCCTCCCCCCCAAAAAAGTTTTATTTCAGATAAATTATCTTTCTATCCATCAAAGAATGGTGAAAAAATTTACTCCACTATTTTAAATATTGATAATAATAAAAGTTGGTTGCATTTTATTTTGGTGTCCTTGTTACAGTGTAATTAAACATTTAAGCACTGACTACATGCACTTACTATTTGGTTTAGGCTTACTTGCATGTAATTATGCATAATTAAGCGATATTATAAAAGTAAGCTCATATAATGTGTAACAAGTACACCTTCAAATGTTTTTTGAGCAGCAAATCAGAATGATTTCTGAAGGATCGTGTGACACTAATGATCTCATGAATACATTACAGTTTAAAATATAGATTTAAATAGAAAGCAATTATTTTAAATAGTAAAAATATTTCACATTATTACTGTTTTTGCCAAATAAATGCAGGCTTGGTGAGCAGAAGAGACTTCTTTCAAAACATGACAAATCTTTTGACTGGTAGTGTACAATCTTATAATAATTTAGGGTAAGGTTCAAGGTTCAAAGCTTATTATAAGCCCAGAGGGCAATTTTTGGTGCATCATTTCTCTTTGATAAATCTAAAATTAGATTCCCTAGAATATCATTATATGCTTAAACATTAAGATTTGTACTCATGAATATTACTAAAGCAGTCAAACCTCTCATTAGAAGGGGTGCCAATACTTTTGATAATATAGTGTTTATGATAGCCCAGTCTGCTTAATGCCAATTATCTTACTACCTTGGTTGGCAATGCCATTCATTGAATTTCGATGATTAATATTTACATTACCATATCAACAGCAGATAGAGAAGCAGATAGATTCAATATAAGATTTATAATACATGGTCATAAGAGTCCTACTGATATTAAAAGTAGAGAGCCTCCGAAGACAGTGTGACACGCTGCTTGTGCATCAAAACGTAATTTATTAATGATAAGCCCAAGGCACTTATAACTGCTGACGCTTTCCTCCATTTGACCTTTTACACTAGTTGGCTGAGGAGACGAAGGACTGGATCTAAAATCAATTATCATATCTTTGTGTACTTGCAAGAAATGTCATAAAATCATTCCCCACTGGACCATAACCATTCTCATCCTCCGTCAGCAAACTAACAATGAGCGCATCATCAGCGACATTGAACCGGTCTACTCACACAATCATTAGTATATAATGTAGAGCAAGGGTGAGAGAACACATCCTCGGGAGAACCTGTGGACGTGATGAGGGTATCTGAAAGGTACTGTTTACTCTTACTCTCTGCATTCTATCACTTAAATAATCTAATAACCACCCCACTTAGGCTTGGGCCGATACACGATGCCATCGCCCGATGGCTGACAGACATCGCATATGAGAGTGATTTACTCGCATTGTAGAGCGTTTGTGTTGATATAGCCAGCCGTGTAATAAACATCTTACCAGACCATGGCTCTGTGGGAATGTATGTACAAGCAGATATTTGTGTCTCGCTTCTAAAGCCTTGTATAATAAGTATAAATACTGAGCTGGTGTTTAACAATGTTTGGTTAATCACACATGTTTGTTGTCATCACAAAAGCCTTGACACTAATTATGGAGCAGAACGGGTTACTTTATTAGTGCTTGCGTGTTTACTGTCAGCAGGCTTTGACGTTGCAGAAATGAAGTCTACATTCTTGTATATTTGGCATCCCTTTAAACCATGTAAAGTACATGTATATTAAGTCTGATTGACTGCCTGCTCTCTAGTCATTTTGGGGATTTATTGTGCAAACTAGGGCTGCTCTAAAAATCATAATTATGATTATTTTGGTCAATACTGTAAAAACTATTATTAGTGGGGGGGCATATGACCAAAACCTTATATGAAAGATTTATTTAAAGATAGTGATGTATATCAAATATGTATTTTCTGTAAATAAGGTTGCGATCACATCTACGTTTTAGAGACCGGCGAAATGTCTCGATTATCAGAGTAACTAATATTAGTAAAAAACAACCACAAATGGTCCTCAATAATTATTGAAAATAAATAAATTGCCTGAAATAATAAAGCAAAATAATACAATAGAATACAAAAGATGCATCTCGGACAAACTGTGCTTTAAGTTTTTTTAATGCAAGTCTAAAGTATTCAGTTAACAGCCTACTAGAGAAATATAATAATCAAATGTAAAATAAAAAGTCGTCACTGTAAGAATTAAACTTGCTTTGTTTCTTATTAAAGCTACAAAAGTCCTTCATTCAAGAGCAGAGAGTGATTTTGTTGTTTGATTATAACCACATAGTCGCTGCAGTAATATAGATTTATATAGTTTGATTATTAATAATCTTCACTGAATCTCATGCACACAGACACGCACGCGTACACGCACACAGACACGTAAACACACACACGTACACAGACACACACGCACACAGACACACTCACATGCTCAGTCACTCACACAGATCACGTGCGGCCGCACACAGACACACACACGTACACACACACACGTACACAGACTCACTCACACAGATCACGTGCGGCCGCACACACACACACACACACACACACGTACACACACACACACACACACACACACACACGTACACAGACACACACACGCTCAGTCACTCACACAGATCACGTGCGGCCGCACACACACACACACACACGCTCAGTCACTCACACAGATCACGTGCGGCCGCACACAGACTTTCAGGAACAAACTTTTTAGCGCTGCCTCGCAATTTTATCAATAAAATAGTTTAATCGCTCGAGCTACATTCTCAGTCAGTGTCGGGGGTAACGCATTACAAGTAACGCGAGTTACGTATTAATATTACTTCTTTCAAGTAACTAATTTACTAGAAAATATCTGAGTTCTTTTTCTCCATTTATTGACTGAGTGCCGTGTGAACATGATCTTACTGTAGATCTAATCTAGACTAAATATGAATGTGTATTAATTCATCCCACTCGCAAAAAACAGATTCAGTATTCATCAAAATGAATTAAAACAGTGAAATACAAACTCAGAATATGATGCAAACCTGCAATAATTAAATATGTTAAACAACACAAATATATCTAATCTCATTTTATTAACCCATGTGTTTGCTGCTGATCTTTGATGATCAGTTCAATCATATTAATAAGCACAAATGACTTTAGATAAACTATCATTGTTTTATTGCTGAAGAGTGTTGAACTTCTCCTGTGTTCTTCTGTACAGACGTGATTTACTCGTCCTTCAGTCTGAGGTTTATTCATTACACTTTTTGGTGTGAAAGCTTTTATATTTGCTATAAATATAACTTATTGTATTAAAAACAAACAGTCTTCAGGGGCGCCTTAAGTTATTTTGAAACATGCCGTGCTCACGTTTAATTACTTAAATCAGAGCCGTATAAAGTGTAATTATCACATTTAAGCAATTGAATGATTCCTATTTAAAATTGAGACTTTGAAGCAGCACTTAATCTAACCTTCGTCTAACAGACACATGTATTACAGCCACGCACATTACTGAACTCGCATTGTATGATGTTACGGAAAGTTGTCCGATACAGTTCCTTTCACACATCTGCACGTGAACATAAATACACTCTTGTGCTGGGCTGCTTTACTAGTAGTGAATGCATTCCTCTTACAGTATATCGGTGGAACATACCAACTACACAAACTGTGCGGGGGGAACCTAAACTGAACCACTCACTATATAGGCAACTACAACCAGGGCGTCGCTGAAAACGAGTGTGTGAGTTTGTTCACAGAATGCTGTTGTCACTGCTGCAAAATACCATATAAATAATTCATCGAAAAAGATAATTTCCTTGCAGCCAGTGGGCCCCGTTTCTAGTGTAGGCCCCTGGGCTTCAGTTTCGGGGGCAACCCAGTAGTGTTCCTGCGGACAGATTCAATATTGGTGTTAAACATTATAAACGGTGTTCTTGTATTCATATTAAGTGCGTCCACTGCTGCACATGTGCCACATTATCTATACAGGGCCAGCTTCAGTCTTCAGTGTCACATCTTCAGAAATCATAATAATATGCTGCTCAAGAATGATCTATATTTAAAGTGGTTGTTATTATGATCAATATTTAAAGGAGATGAGTATATTTGGATGGAAAATAAGCATTTATCCGAAATAATCTTTATTTTTTGAACATTATACACTACTATACCATTCAAAAGCATCGAGTCAGTATAATTAATGAATGTATTTTTTGAGAAATTAATACTTTTATTTAGCTGTGAATGGATCAAATGTTTAGTATTGCAGTTGCTATGGAGTAATTTTCAGTTGTCAAACTGGAAAGGAGAGAAGGGTCAAGTGCAGTGCATTGTGGGATACGGTGTTTGATATGGTGCACAACGGCTCATTCTAGCTCTCGAGTGCTTTCTGCTCATTGTCATTAGCTGCGATTAACACCGTAATATCTTACTCTGAACCTAAAGCAATCTTGACAAACTATATGTCGTTTGAAAGCTTAAAGACTCTAGTTTTAATATTCGGTGACTGATTGTTGAAATATTTTACCGTGCAACCGTAACTTGTTCATGTGTAAGAAGAGTACTCCTCAGACCCGGAGAGCGAGTTCTGACCTTTACTTTGAAATAGTGATAAAATCAGCAAACATCTCCATTCTTGTTCACGTCAAGTGTTCAAAAGATAACATTCATTCTGTTTCTTTAGAAAAAAAGGTCTAAAAGTGCTTCGAATATAAAGAAAAAACAATAGGTTCTCAATTTTTGGTGCTGGGTGAACTATAACGTACGTCCAGGGCTCTCGCCGCATGTTTTATGTGTTTCTTAGAGGTTGAATTGAAATCAAATACTGTCATACTACCCCTAATACCTCTGAATGTGACGTCTACGTCATCAATATTGAGGAAAGTAAGGAAAAGCATGTTTCAGATCACTCAAACAACTTCTTCTCTAGCAGTTTTAGAGCAAAACATGTTTTGTAAAATATATTTTTTATTTAAATTTTATATTTTCATAATCTTAAACTTCCATAACTTTTTTGTAGTACACTTTTCTCACCTCTACAATAATCTGCCAAGCGTCTTCTTTAAAAAGAGACCAACCTTAAGTCTCTGCTCCAAAGCATTGAAACTGTAGAACAATGTAAGTTGTTAATGTCATTGTCAGGCCTATACTCAAAAGAGGTTAAACCTGTTCCCTCGTCTAGAATGATGATTTCAGAAGCAGTTCACTGCGGTGTTGTGTGTCTTCTAGTCTTGAGTGAACACAAGCTCATGTGTTTGTCTCTTCTGAAGCTCTTCCTCTAGTTTATGCAGAAGTCTTTTCTTGCTTCTCTTCCCATTCATGATTCAAACCCGAACCGTCCCAGTCTCTGGCTTGGGCTTGTACGCGTGGAGCTGTGGCGGCTGGCTTTGGTTATAAGAGAGAAAAACAGGCCAGTAACCACCACGAATGGCTTGTTCTCAATGGCTGGTTGACCCACTTGATTTTTGGTGACTTATCCACCTTATTTTTAACGTAAGAGCAGACGCGGCTATTTGCATTATTATTTTATGAGCGTGGAGAATAATGCACCTCTGAATGTCAAAATCAAGTATTCCAGTGAACTGTGTAATAAGCTGCTTTATATGTGACTCTGGAGCACAGAACCAGTCATAACAGCATGGGTATATTTGAAGAAATAGACAACAATACATTGTATGGGTCAAAATTATACTCTTTTATTTTATGGATATTAAGATCATGTTCCATGTAAATTTGCTATCGTAAATATATCAACTTAATTTCTGATTAATAATATGCATGACTAAAAACTTAATTTGAACAACTTTAAAGATGATTTTCTCAATATTTAGATTTTTTTGCACCCTCAGATTCCAGATTTACAAATATTGTCCAAACCATACATCAATGTAAAGATTATCTTATTAATGTATAAATACTGGTTTTGTGCTCTAGGGTCTCATATTGGAATCATTTCAGTTAATTATCAGATAATTTGTAGGGATGCACCGAAATGAAATGCTTGGCCGAAGGCCGAAGGCCGAATACCGAACGCGGTGTTTCGCATTTTTTCCATTTATTTTGCCAATTTTTTCACCATTACAATAATTAAATAGTAAAAATTAGCTTTTTACTATTTTGTGTTGCTTTTCAGAGAAATAAATCAAATAACAAAAATATAATTTCAAAATATTTATTTAACACTGAACATTTTTTTAACATTCCAGCAGATATTATACAAACAAAGCACAATATAACTTAAAATAAATAAATTAGTAAAATAAAAAATATATTTTGATTTGGCCATCTTTGAAGCCCCCCTTCTTGAATAGCCTATGTTAGGCCTATAACTGACTGCTGAAAGAATGTAACTCTGTATGTCTACAACAACAAATGTGCATTGAATAGTGCAAAAAATGTGGATGAACCCACAACAAATAAATAACTGTCCTAGACATAAGCCTACTTAGCCTACTTCTTCAGGAAAAGTGGCAGGTTCTTCTTTATGAAAAGTAGCTTCTCTGCTTTCTCACATGAAAGTCGGTTCCTCTTCTCATCGATGACATGAGATGCAGCACTAAACAGTCTCTCGCTGTCGGTGCTTGTGCATGGAGCAGACAAGTACCTGCAGAATAGTTGACATTTTTATTGCAGTTTTCTGACAGTTGCTCATTTCAAAACGAAAAATGTCTTCAAGATAATGAAATGGTTGAAACCCAGTGTAGGCCTACTATTTTACTACACTGAAAATAGTTAAATTTTCACAAAATACATAATATAAAATATAGGTAGTAACACTTTACAATGTTTCCTTTTGTTAACATTATTGCTTTAACTAACAATTAGCAATACATTTGTTATGGTATTTATTAAGCTTCGTTAATGTAAGATAATAAAAAATATTTAGTTCATGTTAGTATAAGTGCATTAACAATTTTAACAAATAGGCCTACCACTTTTGATACTTTTTAATTCAAAAATTAAAAATGTGATACTTAATTTTAATACTGTATTAGTAAATGTTAACATTAAGATTAATAAATGCTTTTAATAAGAGTTTTTCATTGTTAGTTAATGTTAAAAATAGAAATATAAAGTGTTACCATAATCCAAAATATAAATAAAATCTTAAATTAATTTCCCATACAAGTAGCCTACCTGCGTGCCATCTGCGCCAGGTCGGGAAAGCGGCCTTGATTGGTCCTCCAAAATTCGAGAGGGTTATTGCTCCTGGGGATGGGGACTTCTGAGAGATAACCATCTAACTGTTGAGCGGTTGAGCTTGTCCTCTGTCTTGCAAATAGGTTATTCTCTTGGAGGATCTCATCGAACATGTCAGACAGCGAGACTGTGCGCGGCTCATCTGTAGTACGAGCGCGTTTACTCTCTGCGCTGTTTTCATCTCCTGCGCTGTGCATCACCTGACCGTCTCCATCACCTAGCGGCTTTCCCAAATCCAACTCGGCCTGGATCATTTCTCGTGTGCGCAGCTTTTTCCCCACATCCAAGTAATGATCTTTATATCGTGGATCAAGCACAGTCGCGATGCAGTACAGGGGTTCTGAGTCCGCCTGACTAAATCGTGTGCTGACAGCTTCTAAGAGCGTACTTTTAGTTGTTTTCACTCCGTGGTCTGTTTCAGCCTCTTTGTTTAAAAGACGCTTTAGTGCTGCAAGTAAGGGTATGACGTCTGCCACAGATGCATCAGATGAGCTTATCTCTTTTGTTATCTGCTCAAAGGGGGCGAGAAGAGAGAGAACGTTCTCGATTAACACCCACTGGTATGCGGTGAATGTCGCGGGCAGGTCATGATCTGCTATGTATGTAGCCAAGACTCGCTTTTGCGCTTTTGTCATTGGCAAACTTTTTTGCCTTTTCTAAGAAGTCAGCCACAGATGGAGTGGGTGTCCTAGGACTGGGGGGAGCTACTTTCCTTTTCGCTGCTGCTGTTGCCGTAGCCGCCGCCGTGTCTTTCTCGTACTCTGCATGATGTTCGGGGTGTCTTGATTTTAAGTGATAAATTAAACTTGAAGTGCTGTACGTTTTTGCAGATGCACCCCCTCTGGACAATTCAGCAGAACAGTGTCTGCAAACGGCCGTTTTTGCCTCTTTCTCTGACACTTTAAAGTGCTTCCACACTGCTGACATGTTTGCTGCATAAAGCGCGCGCCTCTCACTCTACGCGGGTTACTATTTGATCGCGTCATTAAAAACGTCATTGTTCGGCAAAATTTATTCGGCCTTTTTGCTTATTCGGCCGAATACCGAAAGTGCTTTTTTTGGCTATTTTCGGCCGAATAATTTCGGTTGCCGAACATTCGGTGCATCCCTAATAATTTGGTTGGTTATTCGTCTGGTTATTTACAGCTGAAGGAGTCTTGCACGTTCACAGAATACAGCTGATTTGTGCAGAATACGGTGCTCAAACCGCAGTCAGAGAGAGGAAAAGCCTCGTTTGTGATGTTTGGTTATGCGGAGTGGAGCTGATAGTATTGTCATGTCATAAGCCTCTCTGTATTCTAACAGGATCACGCTCTCTGTGTTTCTCTCTTCCTGTCTTTCACTTCCTGTCACGGTTAGGAGTGCTGACCGAGCGTGTGCTTGTGTTCTGTATGGAATATTCTAGAAAAATACATTTCATTCTCATCCTGCTGCTGTATCACACTGTATAATGGGTAAATACTGAAGTTCTGTGAGAAGCAGTGCGGGTGCATGTCTTCTCCATTCAAAATCCAAGCGTGCATTTTCATGTTATAATGCCGTCTTATTGCTCTTCGTAGCATTTTCATTTTAACAATGCTTTCCCGACAAATCTTTGACTCCTGATCAAAATGATAAATTAATAAATATATCGACAGCTACAAAAAAACAACAATAATAAGCCCTCGAAGCTGTTGACGTTCCATCCGTGTGTGTGTGTGTGAGAGAGAGAGAATGTGTGTGTGTGAGAGAGAGAGAGAGAGAGAGTGTGTGTGTGAGAGAGAGAGAGAGAGAGAGAGAGTGTGTGTGTGTGCGAGAGAGAGAGAGAGAGTGTGTGTGTGAGAGAGAGTGAGAGAGAGAGAGAGTGTGTGTGTGTGTGTGTGTGAGAGAGAGAGAGAGAGTGTGTGTGAGAGAGAGAGAGTGTGTGTGTGAGAGAGAGAGTGTGTGTGTGAGAGAGAGAGTGTGTGTGTGTGTGTGTGAGAGAGAGTGTGTGTGTGTGAGAGAGAGTGTGTGTGTGAGAGATGTGTGTGTGAGAGAGAGAGTGTGTGTGTGTGTGAGAGAGAGAGAGTGTGTGTGTGAGAGAGAGTGTGTGTGTGTGAGAGAGAGTGTGTGTGTGTGTGAGAGAGAGAGTGTGTG
>CM050414.1:29681331-29684052 GCA_027564155.1 Gymnocypris eckloni scoliostomus
ATGCATCTAAAAGTCATCCAGATGCAACTTCTGCAAAAATTAATTTAGTTGATACTGGTTACATGTGTTAGGTAGCAGCCTAAATGTCTTATTATTCTAATTGACTGATTAAATGTAACAATTTGACTCAAAAGATGCACTCTTTTAGAATAAAAGGATTTATAATGACCATAAAAGTAAGTAAAAAATCAATTTAAACTTAAATGAAAAGATTAATTAATCTGAACTAAGCACATCCAATATGAATAATATCAGAAACTGCAGCAGTGCACGGCAGTCCGATATCAGCACGATAACACACTCGACAAAATATCATCATCGAAAAAGTCTCCAAAAATATCAATATCCTTTTTTCAATATTACACACCCCTACTTCAGACCTCTCACTGTGCAGCATCATAGACATCACATGGTTTCACACAAACACACCGCTGTCTGAGATCACGAGACGTGCGCTCAGCGTTTGTGGAGGAGAGCACGTGTCATCCTCATCATCATCCTCATCATCCTCCTCATCCTCGTGTCTCTTGTGCATTTCTCTGCAGCTGATAACCGCACCAGGAAGAAAGTGGCTCACAATAAGAACAAGCGAGACTTCTCTGCCTTCAAACACGAGAGCGAGTCCACCGTCAAGATCTCTTCTCAGCTGCTGCTCGCCGCTCACCGCTTCCTCGCCACAGGTGAACGTCCTCCGTCAGACGCGTGCACGTCGTTAGTGCTAATTAATGCCCTCGAGCCCAACACCACCGGTCAAAGCTGTTCGGACTGGGAGATGTTTAATGCTTTTCTCCTGCTCACCTGCATTTATTTGATCAGAGGTGCAGAAAAAACTAACATTTTTATTATTTAAAACTATTTTAATATGTGTTAAAATGTAATTTATTTCTGTGATCAAAGCTGTATTTTCAGCATCAGTCTTCAGTCACATGATCTTCAGAAATCATAATAATATGCTGATTTGCTGCTCGAGAAACATTATTATTATTATGTTGAAGTATAATTTTTTCAGGTTTCTTTGATGAATAGAAAGTTCAGAAGAACAGAAATGATCTGAAATAGAAATATTTTTTAACATTATAAATGTCTTTATCATCACTTTTGATCGATTTAAAGCATCCTTGATAAATAAAATTATTAATTTCTATAACCCCCAAAAAAATATATATTTATACACTGACTTCAAGATTTTGATTGGTATAATGTCACATAAGCTTTTTATTTCAGATAAATACTGATTTTTGGATATTTCTATTCATCAAAGAATCTTTAAAAAAATGTACTCAACTGTTTTAAATATTACTAATAATAATACACAGTTTTTTTGAGCAGCAAATCAGCATATTATTATGATTTCTGAAGATCATGTGATGATGAAGTAATGATGCTGAAAATACAGCTTTGACCACAGAAATAAATTACATTTTAACACGTATTAAAATAGAAAATGGCTTTTTTAAATAATCAAAATATTAATAAAATTGTACTGCTGTATTTTGGATCAAATAAATACATTGGTGATCTTCTTAAGAAAAAGAGCATACTGTTCAATAACCTTTGACCGCTAGTGTCCGTCTCACAACACCCATTGAAAGCATGCAAATGTATTTAATATGAAATATTAGTATTGTATTAATCATGATGCATTATGATTGTATGTGATGTACTGAATCCATCAAGGCACTGTCATATTTTAATCCTCTTATTTGCTCCAGTTTTTCTTGATTTCTTTACACAATCACTACTTTACAGTATTAATAATTCAATTTATAAACACGTTATTGTCAATAATGCAATTTCTTAACTCATGTTTGTTCAAAACACATGAACTCAAATTAAATATAAGACTTCTAATGTTTAAAAAGCATAAAATAACAGTCTTAGATAAAAAAGCCAGTTTTTTGGCATGCAGACAGCCTCGAGTGCTGTTATCATTGACTAGTGTATCAAACATATTTCATGTTATTGTAAAGATTTGCCGAAGATAAGCTCAATGTGAGTTTGGAAGGCTTTGGTTTGAGCGTCTCTCGTCTGTTTCGCTCTCCGCAGAGGTGAATCTGTTCAGTCCATCTCAGATCTCAGAGAAAGTCCTTCTGCGGATCCTGAAACACCCTGACGTGATCCAGGAGATCAAGTTCAGCGAGAACGACAAGAGATCAGCGCATCACTACCTGTACCTGCGCGGCAAAGCCGTGGACTACTTCATCCTCCTGCTGCAGGTACCGATCCTCGACAGACCACCGGGTGTCTTCAGCGCTTTAAGACGCCGCCGCGAGTAGAGGTGTAACGATTCATCCATATATCGATACGATGCATCGATGCCACGCGTAAAATATTGATATCTGTCGTATAAAAAGGCACCTTTATTTTGGCGCTGTCCACATTTTCACATAATGTCTGTCTATGCATTCTCCTTCAATCTCACGCGTCAGGACTCGATATAAAGACTGCCCGAAGCATAAAAGACGCTCGGGATTGTTGCAGTAACAGTCGCGCACACACACACATCTGAAGCATGTGCACACACACACACACACACACTGAGCGCGCATCTGGGCGCCGCACACACACACATCTGAAGCATGCACACACATCTGAAGCATGCGCGCACACACACACACATCTGAAGCATGCGCACACACACACACATCTGAAGCATGCGCACACACACACACACACATCTGAAGCCGCGCGCACACACACACACACATCTGGGCGCCGCGC
>CM050414.1:29684152-29799152 GCA_027564155.1 Gymnocypris eckloni scoliostomus
TTATTCTCTTCAGTGTGGTCCGGTTTCTTGAGATGGTTCTGATGTGGTGTTTGTCGTTTCAGGAGGTGACAGAGAAGAGCGAGCGCATCACTCAGCTGGAGCAGGAGAAATCTGCTCTGATCAAGCAGCTGTTTGAAGCTCGAGCTCAGCGCTCATGATAGCGCTCGACTCCACCTTCATCTGAACACCATCACACCACACACTCCATCATCTGATACCAGAGGAGCCGCTTCAACAGTCCAATCTACGGCATCAAGACATGATTCTCTCCTGAGACGAGTGGAAGAATGAACTGGACTCCAGAACGGTTAGAGATAAACAGAACGGAGGCTGCGGTTAAAGTTCCCTCCGGTGTAGTCGACATGAGTAGACTTTTCCTTTTGGTTTGGTTTATTTTAGCTGTGGTGCTTTAATTAGCGTGCGTTTTCTTTGAAAGAGTGGTGTTTTTGAATTCCTCCCAGTTAAAGGACATGTAAGGCTTCGTAAAGTCGGGATGTGGCAAAAGCGGAGACAGAGCGTCTGTATAAAGACTGAATGTAGGGCGGGATCGGTTCAGTCCACCGCTTGTTAAATGGATGGAGGCGGATGCGAACTTGTAGCAGATTGTAAGAAAAGAGCGAACTAAATGATCAGAGAAATCTTGCATAGGCCACTAGACATTATGACATGTTTATTAAAAATTATGAGGTTAAAAAAATGCACCTTGAGAGCATTCCAGTCAGGTGTGCTCCGTCTGGACTTGAATCTTTGATTAAGAAACCATATCAAGCTTCTCTCAGAATAATAATAATAATGTCATTGCATCTGTGACATGCTCTCAGATACCACAGAAAATTGACTCTTAAGCCAGTTTATAAAGAAGGACGTGTTTTAATATTCATTCTGGAGGGTTTAAAAGCAGAAATGTGAAGCTTGTTTTTGTTCATTTTTTAGTAAAGCGATTGATAATTGAGCTGTTAATGGCTCATAATGATCGACAGCTGCTCATAGACGTCCTCTGAAAGAAAAACCTGAAATATTCTTTTAAAACTGGCTCTGCATCATTTTCACTCCATGTCGCCGTTTCTTTCATCGGGTTTATGCTTTATTTTTGACCGATAAAATGATTTGTAAGATCAAATAAATGCTGGATATTTTGTGATTTTATAAACGACTACCCTGACTTCATGGGAATCATTTCTGTAAATGTTTCCAAAATATATTTATTATATTATACAGCCATATATAAGCACAACATGGCATGAACGTGGATTTTGATCTCCTCACTGACATTAAATACATTATTTGGGTTTGGTGAATATTTGGAAATCGACTCCTTAACATCCAAAATAAGTATTTTAGATTGACAGCGTAACAGTCTGGATAATGACGCTGTGGTACACTAGATTGCCAAAAGTATTGGCACCCCTTCTAATGAACAGGTTTCCATCATCAGACATACAGTAGCAGCGTAAGAGTGTTTTTCTCTTTCATTGAGCTGATAAGGCAACATTCGCTGGAAAGAACGCAGTGTTTGTCCTCAATCTGCAGGGAGCGATGGTGCTTTAAATGATCGTTAAGAGACTCTGAAGCTGAAGAGCACTAATGTCATTAGAGGCTTTGTATTTGCCACAGCTGTGTGTTTTACATGTAAATCTCATCATACTGTTGATTTAATTCTCAACAATCCTGTTTATTTTGCATATGTAATCCACAACAAACTCTTCATTAATTAAAACAAGTCCATTCTTGACATTCTGTTTTTGACATTTTCTTCCGAATCAATTAACTTTTGGCTTCTATAAGTTGATTTTATAAGTTTGTGTATTACATACTTATAGGTTTTAAGTTGCATTTTCTGAAATAATAATTTAACTGCCCGTCTACTTAGGACAAAAGCTGTTTTTAATTACGCTAAACTTTAATTTGTTAATTGATAACTAGGTTTTCCCAGTTCAGTGGTTTAGTAGGGAGTTTGTGTTTTTCAGTCTCTTCATGTGAATGATGCTCAGATCTACACAAACATCATGTGATTGCTATAATTAATGTTTGGTCAACTACATTAATATTTAAATCCTACTGGTGCACAGATGCAAAAGATAATGTCTTGAAACATGCCTGAGACTTGCGTGATACTGTATATATTCCACATTTGATCGTGGGATTGATAATCGCCAGTATAATAATGTGATTTTTCTGTTTCGCATAAACACCGTCAGAAGAGCTCATTGGCATGGTCATTAGTTTTTATAAACCCTTTTATCTCTTATATCTGATTTGGCATTACTCTTAACTTTACAATCAATAATCAAGTAAGCTGAGCAGAGATCGTCACATATCTGAATAGTGTGATTATGATCTGCAATGACTAATACGAAGCTCATTTCTTTAATATGAGTCTGTGAAATTGGATGATGTAGAAGCTCTTGCGTTTATTCCGCAGGATCCATGCTGATGAAGCTACAGATGACAAAGGTGTGTCTGTTTTGACGTAAAGAGGTGTTGTTGTCGTCTTCCAGGTAGATGAAGAGCTCCATGTCATCTTCATGTAACAAATGACACGTTGTTACACTGAATTTCAGAAGTATCCTAATGGACGGTTGCATCAGTTGTTTACCTCCAAATTTCCGATGGCGAGTTGCATCATTGCCAATTAATGATGAGGACTTGCCACTACATGTTTTCTGAACGAATCCCACCCTCCACAAACGTGTTCTTCACAAAGCCAGTAGATATGTTAGCATGTTATGTTTTATAATCTCAATAATATGTAAAGGTTTCTTCTCGAAGAGAACCGTTCAGACCACACATTTCCATATTGGCCTTTAGTCTCCAGAACGCTGGGCTCTGATTGGCTCCCGGCGGCGTTGAATCATGGGACTGAAAGTGTCGTCTGTTTAAAGTCAGCTGTCAGTCCCACCACAAACTTCACAAGAGCTCTTGCGGCTGAAGAGCATCTTTGAGACCTCAGGAGCTCATGAAAGGTAAGAGATTCTGCTTATAATAACTGCTGACAGGACTGTGTTCAGCTTTACTGACTGATTTAATTACACAACGTACATATTAAGAGTTCAGCTGTGCAGAAACTATAGACTGAGGCTGACAATGAACTCCAATTAATGAAGCTGTTGTTCTGTTAGAGCTGCTTTACAGTTCAGTTTGAAGTTGTAATGAAATGTGACCCTGGAGCACAAAACCAGTCATAAGTGTCAGTTTTGTGAAATTGAGAGTTATGCATCATCTGAAAGCTGAATACATAATCTTTCCATTGATGTATGGTTTGGACAATATTTGGGAATCTGAGGGTGCAAAAAAATCTAACATTGAGAAATATTTAATGTTGTTCAAATTTAGTTCTTAGCAATGCATATTACTAATCAATTACATTTTGATATATTTACGGTAGAAAATGTACAGAATATCTTCATTGAACATGATCTTAATATCTAATGATTTTTGGCATAAAAGAAAAATGTATAGTTTTGACTCATACAATGTATTGTTGGCTATTACTACAAATATACCTGTGCTGCTTATGAATGCTTTCATATATTTAAATATATGAGTCATATATTTAAAATGATTTCTGAAACTGAATAACTTGGTGACACTGACGCGGTTTATTTCTGTGCAGCTGCTTTGAGATCTGTAATGAATGAAGTGCTATAAATGTGCCTTGACTAAATATACTATATATATACACACACTCAACATATACAGTATGTAATTAATAGTCTAATATATATTTTTTGCAGAAGATTGGGTCTAGCTGTCACATAAGAATGTTTTACGTTGTTTTTGTGAATTATACTTAGTTTCTCACTGAATAGATGATGTTTGTCTTTAAAATATTATTTCATATTTCCAAGATATTCTTCTGAAATCAGTGTCTTTAAAAACAACAGTGAATTTCTGACAACATGTCTTGCTGTAATGAATGAACCATAACAAGCATGGTTTTCCTAGTCAAGACTGACTGATGCAACTTAAATTTTTTAAACGAGTGTAGAATACGAATATTCTTCAAAAGAAGAAATTCAGAAAGCCTGTTATCGCATAATGAAAGTGTATGACATGATGTAGATGAATTCGAGCTTCAGTTATTAAATCCCAGCCGTACTGAACAGACTTCGATCAGCAGAAGTGATTATGTTCAGGAGTGAGGTGTTAGAGATGTTCGGTTGTAGAGACGTGCAAGCGTTCATTTCTGTTTGTGTGTTTCAGGACGATGGCGATCCTACAGCTCTTCAGATTCATTAACTCGTCTCTGCTCCTCAGTCAGCGGCCTCTGAACGCCTCGGCCGAGCAGACGGTCTACAGCAGCTGCGCAGACATGCCTGCCGTGCTCATCTTCTACCTGGTGCTGCAGTTCATCAACATGTTCCTGGGCATCCCGGCCAACATCATGGTTCTGTGGCTCATTCACAAGAACAAGGGCGACTCGTCCAGCTCAGATATCTTCATCGTGCACCTGGCCGTGCTGGACGCATTCTTCTGCCTCATTCCTCCGCTGGAGCTGGCCAACATAGTCTACCTGAGCACCAGCAGCACCTGGTACGTCCTGCGCTTCTTCTACGGCGTCAAAGACTCGTCTCCGCTCTTTCTGTCCTGCATCTGTCTGGACAGATATATGGCCGTGCTGCATCCCTTAACATTCACCGAGCTCAAGGACAAGCGGCATCGCTCCGTCTGCGTCGCCGGCGTCTGGTTCCTCACTTTGGTTTACGCCGCAGCCAAGTGTGTGGGAAACATTCCCAACTTCGACAGGGTGTTCACCGTCATGATCCTGGTGGCGTTCGCGTTCATGCTCTTCTGTAACATCTCTATTCTCTGGGCTCTGAGACGATCAGCTCCAGGACGAGACGAGAGACACCCGGTCAAGAAGAAGGCCTTCAGGATGGTCCTCATCATCTTGGCCATCATTGTGTTAAACTACTTCCCACCGGTGGCTCTCTTTCCCTTTCGAGTATTTCTCTCGGATGTCTTCCGCTGTTATATCCACTACATCGCCGCTTCATGGACGCCAGCAGCAGCATCCAGCCGGTTCTGTATCTGTCACGGGAGAAGATGTCCAAAACCCTGAGCTGGTGCTCTAAAACACCGATCAAGCGCTGATGGCGTTTACACCGTCAGTCGTTGAGCGGCAGCTATCGGAGGATTTCACATGATTGGAACTGACCACTGCATGCACATGATAATGTAGGTTTGTGCACATCTATTAACACTTTTAAAACTGGTGCTAAGAACTATCTTTTGTCATTAGCCTGGGCTAGATTGTGTGTGTTTTTTAATTGATACATTTTTGGGGTTTCTAGGCTTTTATGTATTTGTATGTTGATAATACAGCACATTGGTCTGCATGTGCAGTTGAAAGCGCTTTATGAATAAATAAATGCTTATTCTAAACAATGTGTAATGTAACCATATTAGACTCATTCTGACAGGAATCTGCAGCCGTTTTATGTTTAAGCAGAAGCTTCAACCTGCTAACAAGCGCATATTTTGTGCATATAAAATGTTTTAATTAATATCACAAATGCACTTAAGTGAAAAAGTAAATGTATTCTGGATTATCCTGCAGTTTATTCAAGACAGCTGTCACATACTCTGTATGAAACAAATAGTTTTTATTAACTTTTTCTGATACAATAAAATGTGCTTATAAGTCTCGTTATCTCGTTATTAGCAGGCTTTAAGATGGTTTGGATCCTACCTGTCTGATCGCTACCACTTTGTTTATTTAAACGGGGAGTCATCTCAATTATTACCAGTAAAGTATGGAGTACCACAAGGATCTGTCCTAGGTCCTCTGTTATTTTCATTATACATGTTGCTAATATTATTAGAAAATATGGGATTAGTTTCCATTGTTATACTGATGATACTCAACTATATATCTCAACAAGACCAGATTAAACTTCTAAGCTAACGGAGTGTGTTAAAAATATAAAAGATTGTATTACCAATCATTTTATCCTATTAAATTCAGATAAGACCAAAAAACAGTAATCAGAAAATCATGGATTACAATTTGCTAACTAGACGGATGTAGCCTACTGTTACTTCCTCTACAGTCAAAAATCTGGGTGTTATATTAGACAGCAACCTATCTTTTGAAAATCATATTTCCCATGTGACAAAAACAGCATTCTTCCATCTTAGAAACGTTTCCAAGCTACGGAACATGTTAAGTGTTTCTGATGCAGAAAAGTTAGTTCATGCATTCATAACCTCTAGACTGGACTATTGTAATGCACTGCTAGTGCTTGTCCTGAATCTTCAATAAACAAGCTACAGATAGTACAAAATGCTGCAGCTAGAGTCAAGAAAATAGGATTATATTACTCAAATTTTAAAGTCTCTGCACTGGCTACCTATTAAGTTCCGTATCAGTTACAAAATATTACTTGCCTATAAGGCCCTAAATGATTTAGCTCCTGCGTACCTAACTAATCTTCTATCACGCTACAATCCATCACGCTCCGCTCACACAGCGGCATGATCACATTCATTTTCAATGGAGAGCTGGCGACTCAAGCGACAAGTTAACGATTGACCGCTGGTCAAGCAACAAGTTAACGATTGCTCAACTTTATGCAAATAAACCGAACATTTTGCGCAGCGATAACCAATAAGAATGAAGAATCTGTCAGCGGCGCCGACGTCACCGTCTCGTGCAATCGGGCGATCTCTCATTTAAAACATTCATTGTTTTAAATGATTTGACTGTAACGACATACAAATTATGCGTGGAAAAATAAACTGTTGGCAGTCTAAAGTGAGTTTGAGCCATACATTGACGGTTCGTGTTGTTAATTACTTGATGCAGTGAGAAGTTCAGCACTGGTTAATGATTTAAGGCTATTTTTTTTTATTACACGCCCTTTTGTGAAGGCCTGCCCAATCTAATTATTAGTACAGTTAATGAATTATAATTTAGCCGTAAATAAAATGATCCACGTGATGATCTTTCATGACGATCTCATCCGGGACGATCCGTCACGTTCAGACACCTTTAGTAATTTAGGGCACTACCAGGATGCCTTCGATGACGTCTGCGGCTGGAGTTCTCAGCGGAGTGGTGTGCTTGTAAACTTATATGATTTAATTATTATTATTTGACGAGAACGGCGTGAAGAGATCATGCACAGCTGTTGTTTATATTGCTGTGTGTAGCCGGTTAGCTGCAGCAAGGGGCTACAATATTTGTTAAATGTTTTCCTTTTATGATTGATTTATTAAGGCAACTACGGACACCTTTTTCGCATTTTTATCACAGAATAATTCAGGAAATATATTTGATAGTTTCTATACTAAATTATGTCAATCAGTAATGCATTTTTCATATGGTTTATTTATGCATTACCTGGAGATAACTTGAAAAACACATAAACCATATATTTATTGTCTTTACGTTTCATCAGTAAAAACGTTTCTGATTTTATTCAGTTTTTCCGCACGTCATAAGTTTCTGCATATGAATGAAACATGCGCTGCATGAGATAAATATTCACATCTCCTCATTCTGGATACGAATAAAAAATTTATTTAAATCTAGAAACTTCTATGTGAAAACACCTGCTCGAGTTCGAATGATATGCGGGGGACAAATTTACATTTTATTAAAATTAATATAAAAAATGCTGCTAATGTAGTTCTACACACAGCAATAACAACAAAGGTGCTTGTTCTCTTTCGTTCTTGCTGTTTAATTGGGAAAAATGTTAAGCGCGTCGAGGTGTCTTGTCTTTATCTGACTAAAAACTATTCATGCTTTGAACTATTATTATTACAGTCTTTATTTAAAAAACGTAGAGTGGCTTAAAAATAATGATCAAAATACTGGTAAAACAGGCTTATACTGATTTTCTCGTCCTCCGAATTATACGTATCAATCCTGTTTTTATCATTATCATTCAAAAAGTTAATAAATTCAGAACAAGATTAGAATATAATTCTATTTTAAATAAAGCAGGAATGTTTGTTTCCACAACAACAACAGTAGTGTTTACAACAGCAAAACCACCATTCCCTGTAAACTCTATAACTACAACTATAATAATAATATGATTCCAGAGTAATTAAGAGGTGAAAAAAATGTCTTTAACATTTAAATGGTGTTTCATGTATCCCCCCCCCCCCCCCCCCTCCTGCTGGAAGCAAGTAAAAGTACCAGTCTAAAAATATACTCAAGTAAAAGTAAAAAGTAGCTCATTTAAAATATACTTAGAGTAAAAATTACGTAGTTACATTTTAACAATGGGAGGGAGGAAAAAATGGGATCGACCAAAGATGTCAAACTCAGTACCTGGAGGACCACAGCCCTACACAGTGTAGATATTACCCTAATTAAACACATCTGATACAGCTAAACTAATCATTTAGGCTTATTTGAAAACTACATGGTGTGTGTGTTGGAGCAGGGTTGAACTAAACTCTTTAGGGCTGTGGCCCTCCAGGAACACCCTCCAGAGTTTGACACACCTGGGATATGGGCCTATAAATCTCAAACTAGGTGTTTTAATTAAAGGAATCGGTTAATTAGAATAAGACATTTGGGCTGTTACCAGGCAAATTAAATCAGTATCAACAAAATTCATCTTTGCAACGCAGAAGCTTCATCTGAAGTGGCATAGATGTGTTACACACTGACATGAATGCATTTAGCCTGCAGTTACAAATGCAGAAATAATGTTTTGATAAATAAGACATAAAATGTGACCTTAAACCACAAAACCATAAGGGTCCATTTTCCTAAATTGATTTATACATCATCTGAAAGCTGAATAAATCATATTTCCATTGATGTATGGTTTGTTATGATCGGACAATATTTTAAAATCTGGAATCTGAGGGTGCAAAAAAATCTAAATATTGAGAAAATCTCCTTTAAAGTTGCTCAAATTAAGCTCTTAGTTTTGATATAATTACAGTAGGAAATTTACTAAATATATTAATGGAACATGATCTTTACTTAATATGCTAATGATTTTTGGCATAAAAGAAAAATGTATAATTTTAACCCATACAATGTATTGTTGGCTATTGCTACAAATATACCCCATCGACTTAAGACTGGTTTTGTGCTCCATGCCAGGGTCACAAATGTTAAATAGTCATTTGAAATACAAAATAAAAATATACTTTAAATGTTAAATTAGAACCACCAGTAGGTGTCAGCAAGTCACTGATAAGAGAGTCATTGCGATTGAACAGAATCATTTAAACGGGTTAATTCATTCAGAAACAAAACACCGTCATTGCTCAGAGTCAGAGCCGCAAAACTGTGTATGGAATTATTTTTGTTGTCGAAACAGGCAATATGGTGTCTAAAACGCAAGTCTCTTAATTAACTTCTTGTTTTTTGAACTGTTGTAAAAAGCAAAACTACAGGCCTATGTAATCATGGTGATTTTTTTGAGAAAAACGGCATTCTTCGTGTGATGTTGACTTACTATATTAAATGATATAAATATATAAATTTTCTGCTTCTATATCTTCAATTTTGTGATCATTCTAAACGCATTTTAACAGACTGAATCACGCAGTGAAAGAAAGCACTCCAGATGCACGCAGATTAGTCTAATCTAACGTTACTAGATTTCACGCCACACTGTTTAGTGTTTTGTTTGGTTTTTGGCAAAATACTGATAATGTCAAATCGCACATCGTTAAAACAACAATTACTATATTATTGCAGACGATATTACACACCCTGCACCACTGTCTTTTTGGCTCATTTGTGCAAAACCTTTTGCTAAACTGTTAAAGCTTCATTTTAACCACCAATGCAATGATGTAAGTATTTACCTTACCTCTACATGCTTGCAAAGGGCGATGTCGATATATTATAAGCTGCTAGTTCGGTCTCCCGAGGAAAACAGGTTACACTGCATAATAGAGCATGAATATATGGCCAGGGGTTCACTTCATTCCTTCGAGTTCAACTTCAGCAGAATATGACGGGGTTTGGTTTTCAGCTGGGTCTGCACCATTAACGCCTGTCTTGTCCGTCTGCATCTTTCTTGTGATTTTAGCGCCAGTTTCTTCTTCTGCCCATTATTTGCTGCAGTTGTTTCCATGGAGCGATTTTTTTTTTACTCAGTAATTCATGTGTTTTAAAATGTAGGCAAGTACAATACTTCACACAAAATATACTTAAGTAAAATTACAGATAAAAAATTACTTAAAAAGTACAAGTACACAAAAGCTACTCAATTACAGTAACGCGAGTAAATGTAATTCGTTACTTTCCACCTCTGGAAATGGATATATAATTAATCAATGTACATTAATAAATGTACATCCGAGTGACTGGTACCTCTGGTATGGAATACACTTGTTGGTTCACAGTTTTAACGGACATCTTTGCTTTGCTTTATTTTCAAGATCTAAGGTAAACTATCTGTTGTTGCTGTCAGTATGGCTAAGCTCACACAGAATTATATTTAAACTCACATTAGACGCGTTTAAGATTGAATAAAGCACATAATCAGTACTTGAGATCATCACTGCCATATAGTTTCTATGTTGTTTTTCAGTGGCGACGTCGTGGAAATAGAAACCATTTCTGAATTATAAATTATTTTTATAATTCGTCGCGGCTCGTTAGGACATTTAGGATACCTTTAGGTTAGGACACGGTGTAAGGTCTCAAAACTCTGGACTAGTACCAAGGATAGCAAAGTCCATTAAAGGAGGTAGAACTTGTTCATATTTGGCTCCCAAACTCTGGAATAGCCTTCCTGATAACGTCCGGGGTTCAGACGCACTCTCTATCTACAAATCGCATCTCTTTAGCCAAGCATTCATATAATGCATCCCATAATCTTGTAATGCAGGTATATCTGATCAAACACACATTATTATGCTTTAGCTTGGGTTGAACACATCAGTTTTGCTTGAATGGAACAGCACCTAAGTTAAATATATAAAGTTTATACAATATATAAATATTCACCTACAAACATAACCTACAGGAATCCTGCAGGATTTTAATTTTTCATCCTATAGGAATTATGAAATCCTGCAGGATAATTCAACAATATGTGCAGGCAAGTCCTATATGTTTTAGAATGGACCCAGAAACATCCAGCAAACACAGGTGAGAGAAAGAAAGAAATGCTTACCTTCCTAAATACCTTTTTGAATCTGCAGGATTAGGGTATATAGAGAATAAAACTCTGATAGCTGCTGTAATTTTATACTGTATTTTTATTTAGATTCAAGTAATGTACATTTCATGGAACTATTTTTGATATAACAGGCACTGGCTGTTGGCAGCAATAAAAAATGTGTCCTAACAACCAAATCAATACAACAAACAAACATAAATAAATAAGTATACTTAGGAATTGATTATAGGCAATTGTACATATATTACCATAAATCATTACAAATTATGCATTTATGCAAACGTCCAAGAAGTTTCAATATTCAAGAGATATGAAACTGTAAACCATACACTTTTACATTGTATTTCTATACATTCATTAAAATGCCAATCCAGCTATCTATAGCTCCATCTGTTTGCAAGACCTGGTAGGTCCTTGAGGTAGACACAGGATGAATGTACACTAATGGACCGGTTTCTCCCACCACCTCTACTCCGTGTGTTTCTCTGCACAGGCCCCGTGCACCCGGACGCGATCGTCACAGATGGCCTTCACTACGGCGCCGGAAACCACAGACCCTGGGTGCAGCAGCGGAAGACGCGATCCAGGCCCCGGCGGCGACTTTCTCCCCTCGGTCTTCGCATCTCATCCCGGAACCGCTTCGCCTCTCTCTGCGAGACTGATCGTGACGCTGTGGTCATCAGAGACTCAATCGTCCGGCATGTCCGTTACGTTAGCTGAAGGTAAAGTGCACACTCATTGTCTCCCTGGTGCTCGTGTTCTTGATGTTTCTGTGCAGATACCCGCGATCCTGAAGGATGACGAGGCGTTGCAGCTGTTGTGATTTATGCAGGGGCTAACGACACCAAGCTGCGGCAGACGGAGACACTGAAGAGGGACTTCAGGAGCCTGATCGAGACGGTATGCAGCACATCGCCCGCGGCGACGATCATCGTGTCAGGACCTCTTCCCACGTATCGACGAGGACACGAAAAGTTCAGTAGACTGTTTGCTTTAAATGAATGGTTGTTTTCATGGTGTACAGAGCAGAAATTCTCTTTGTTAATAATTGGAATCTTTTCTGGGAGCGTCCTAGGCTATTTCGTGCTGATGGCCTGCACCCCAGCAGAGTCGGTGCGTAACTCCTGTCGGACAACATCACCAGAACGCCACGCTCTATCTGACTAGTAAGCCAATTCTCCAATAACAGCTATGATGACTTTTGTTCTACCCACTTAAATGATAAAGGTACTTGCAGTGTCCAATCTATACAGACTGTGTCTGTTCCCGAATAGTGAGTTCAAAATATAAATTTAATGCAGGATCTAGAACAAATCTGATCGTGATTAAACCAGAAAATGTAAAATAAATGAACAAAAACAATTTTTAAAACTTGGGCTCCTAAATATCCGATCACTCACACCCAAAGCAGTTATTGTAAATGAAATAATCACAGATAATAGTTTTGATGTACTCTGTCTGACTGAAACCTGGCTTAAAACAAATGATTATTTTGGTCTAAATGAATCTACTCCACCAAGCTACTGTTATAAGCACGAGCTTCGTGAGAACGGTCATGGCGGCGGTGTCGCAACAATATATAGTGATATTCTCAATGTTACTCAGAAAATACTTAATACTTCAGGTACAGGTTTGACTCATTCAAATACTTATGCTCAATGTTAAACTGTCAGATAAGCAAAATAAATCTGTCCTATCTCTTGCTCTGGCTACTGTGTATAGACCAGGGCCATATACAGATTTTCTAAAAGAATTTGCAGATTTCCTCTCAGACCTATTGGTTAATGTTGATAAAGCACTAATTGTTGGAGATTTTAACATTCACGTTGATAATACAAATGATGCATTAGGACTTAAGTTTACTGACCTAATAAACTCTTTTGGTGTCAAGCAAAATGTCACCGGCCGACACATCGTTTTAATCATACGCTAGATTTAATAATATCGCATGGAATTGATCTAACTGATATAGATATCATACCTCAAAGTGATGATGTTACTGACCATTTCCTTGTATCATGCATGCTGCATATTACTGATATTAACTATATGGCTCCACGTTATCGCCCAGGCAGAATTATTATTCCAGCCACTAAAGACAGATTCACAAATAACCTGCCTGATTTTTCTCAACTGCTCTGTGTACCCATAAATACAGATGAACTAGACACAATTACTAGCAACATGGTAACTATCTTCTAATACGTTAGAAACTGTTGCCCCATCAAATTAAAAAGGTTAGAGAAAAACGTGCTGCGCCATGGTACAACAGTTATACCCATTCTCTCAAGAAAGAAACTTGTATTCTTGAGCGCAAATGGAGAAAAGGTAACTTGGAAGTCTTTAGAATTGCGTGGAAAAACAGTATGTCCAGCTATAGACAGGCTCTAAAAACTGCAAGAACCGAGTATATCCGCAAACTCATAGATAATCACCAAAACAATCCAAGGTTTTTATTTAGCACAGTGGCTAGATTAACAAATAAACAGATGTCACCCGATCTAAATATTCCCTCACAGTTTAATAGTAATGACTTTATGAATTTCTTTACTGATAAAATAGATAATATCAGAAATACAATAACAAATGTAGATTCTACAGAGTCTAGTACTTCAGCTTCATTCATCGCACCCAAAGAAAAACTGCATTGCTTTACAACTATAGGACAGGGTGAGCTAAATAAACTTATCACTGCATCTAAACCAACAACATGTTTATTAGATCCTGTACCCACTAAACTATTGAAAGAGTTGTTACCTGTAGCAGAAGAACCGCTTCTCAATATTATTAACTCATCGTTATCTTTAGGTCACGTCCCAAAACCATTTAAGCTGGCAGTTATTAAGCCTCTTATTAAGAAACCAAAATGAGATCCTTGTGAACTGGCAAATTACAGGCCCATCTCAAATCTTCCGTTTATGTCGAAAATATTAGAAAAAGTAGTGTCTGCTCAATTGTGCTCCTTTTGCTAAAAATTATATCTATGAAGAATTTCAGTCAGGTTTCAGGCCCCATAGCACAGAAACTGCACTTGTTAAAATGACAAATGACTTGCTTCTTGCGTCAGACAAAGGCTGCATCTCGTTGCTAGTTTTACTTGATCTTAGTGCTGCGTTCAACACTATAGATCATGACATACTGATAGATCGATTACAAAACTATACAGGTATTCAAGGGCAGGCTCTAAGATGGTTTAGATCCTACCTGTCCGATCGCTACCACTTTGTTTATTTAAACGGGGAGTCATCTCAATTATCACCAGTAAAGTATGGAGTACCACAAGGATCTGTCCTAGGTCCTCTATTATTTTCATTATATATGTTGCCCCTTGGTAATATTATTAGAAAATACGGGATTAGTTTCCATTGTTATGCTGATGACACTCAACTATATATCTCAACAAAACCAGATGAAACCTCTAAACTATCTAAGCTAACAGAGTGTGTTAAAAATATAAAAGATTGGATGACCAGTAATTTTCTCCTATTAAATTCAGATAAGACCGAGATATTACTTATTGGACCAAAAAACAGTACACAGAATCTCTTGGATTACAATTTGCAACTAGACGGATGTACTGTTACTTCCTCTACAGTAAAAAATCTGGGTGTTATATTAGACAGCAACCTATCTTTTGAAAATCATATTTCCAATGTTACAAAAACAGCATTCTTCCATCTTAGAAACATTTCCAAACTACGGAACATGTTAAGTGTTTCTGATGCAGAAAAGTTAGTTCATGCATTCATGACCTCTAGACTGGACTATTGTAATGCACTGCTAGGTGGTTGTCCTGCATCTTCAATAAACAAGCTACAGATAGTACAAAATGCTGCGGCTAGAGTCCTTACCAGGTCAAGAAAATATGATCATATTACTCCAATTTTACAGTCTCTGCACTGGCTACCTATTAAGTTTCGTATCAGTTACAAAATATTATAACTTGCCTATAAGGCCCTAAATGATTTAGCTCCTGCGTACCTAACTAATCTTCTATCATGCTACAATCCAACCCGCTCCCTAAGGTCGCAAAACTCTGGACTCTTGGTAGTACCTAGGATAGCAAAGTCCACTAAAGGAGGTAGAACTTTTCATATCTGGCTCCTAAACTCTGGAATAGCCTTCCTGATAACGTTCGGGGTTCAGACACACTCTCTGTTTAAATCTAGATTAAAGACGCATCTCTTTCGCCAAGCATTCATATAATGCATCTCACAATCTTGTACTGCCAGTCTATCTGAACAAATGCACATTATTATGCTTTAGCTTGGGTTATACTGATAATTTCATCCAGGGTTATTCCTGGATGGAACAACTGCTACGCTAATTGTCTTACTGTTTCTATGTTATTAACATCCCGTGGTAGCTAGAATTACACAAGCTTCAGTCTGGATCCAACCCTTAAACGATCTGAGATGACCGAACACCTGAGAAGAGACGATGACAACCCCTCGAGGACCTCAGAGGAAGCCAACCATCAGCGATTATACTGACTTAACCAAAGTCTGCCATAAATGGAGGATCAGCACCTGGAGACAACCTCTACAGCCCTGACCGTCAGCGGAGTCTAGGACACATAGATGAGCCCCAGAGACAGATCTCCAGTGAGGACCTCGTCACCTAGACATCCATCGGGAAAGACCCTGGAACCAGTGGACCACTTACACTCTGACTTTGCTGCAGTTGGAACAAACTACTGATTCGTCTGACCGAGGGGAACTGGCCCCCGACTGAGCCTGGTTTCTCCCAAGGTTTTTCTCCATTCTGTCACCGATGGAGTTTTCGTTCCTTGCCGCTGTCGCCTCTGGCTTGCTCAGTTGGGGACACTTCATTTCCAGCACAATCATCGACTTGATTGCACAGATATTATTTAAACTGAACTAAGCTGGACAATGCCATTACTAAATTCAATAATGAAATGCATTCAGTTGATAATTGAGTGTTAAATCCTGTTTTTTTACATTATTGACAATTTGCCTATTTTGATATTGTGCATTGCTTTGTTACAATTTGTATTGTTAAAAGCGCTATATAAATTAAGGTGACTTGACTTGACTTTGACTACTTTAGTAATTTCCATGAGTACAAATCTTAATGTTTAAGCATTTAATGATATTCTAGGGAATCTAATTTTATAGCAACAGTTTGGACAGAACCCTTTTCTATTCTAACATGACAGTGTCTCTGTGTATAAGACAAGGATCAAAGAGAAATGATGATTCAGTCAGTGTGGAAGAACTTGACTGGTCTGCAGAAAGCAGCTGAACACCTCTGGTGTGACTTTAAATGCAGAAAACTCATCACCAATCACCAATGACTTGTCAAGTCACCTTTATTTATATAGCGCTTTTAACAATACAAATTGTAACAAAGCACTGCACAGTATCAAAATAGGCAAATTGTGTCAATAATGTAAAATGACAGGATTTAACACTCAATTTTCAGCTGAATGCATTTCATTATTGAATTTAGTTATGGCATTGTCCAGCTCAGTTCAGTTTAAATAATATCTGTGCAATCAAGTCGATGATTTTGCTGGAAATGATGATTCCCCAACTAAGCAAGCCAGAGGCGACAGTGTAAACTTGTACATTCATTATATGGACAAAAGTACTGACACCCCTTCTTTAGAAGAGAAAAAGGCACTTCCAAACTGTGCCAACAAAGAAATTAATGTACTTAATTGTATTTCCACCTCTGTTACAACAGTTTTGAAGTGTATAAAATGACTGAACCCATATGTACAAGTCATTGGTGTTTGGTGATGAGTTTGTGGCTCAAAGTCTGCATTTAAAATCACATCAGAGGTGTTCAGCTGGGATATACCTTTAAAAAGATACAAGTTAATGTTACATGTAAACATAATATATTTTCTGCAATATTACAGGGTCTTGTGATCCAAAATGTAATATCATAACATTTTATTTTAAAATTATTAATATTTTAAATAAAATCATTACTGTCAATAACGTCCTGTGTATTTGACGAAATTGACTTGAGTAGGAACATTACAATAAACACACTTTATTCTAAGCAGACTTTTTTTTTTTTTTTTTTTTTTTAAATAAACGCGTTTGGTCGTGGACCATTCGTTTAATGAATCTGTGTTTTACACATTCAAAGAGCCTTCCAGTGCGGACTCGTAGAGTATCTTATGATGTAATACAGCAGCGATCACCTAAATAAACACACAATAAACACACGATTGAGACGACCGTATATGGTTTATGTGTGTATTTAAAGTCATATGTAGAAATGAAATATTATAGAATATAAATGTGTGCTCACGTTTGAGCTATTATGTGCTGTGTGTAATTCCGTGAATAAATGGCTAAATTAAAATCTGTTTAACATATAAAGCGGCCGATCGTGTCTTGTAGAAGACTTTAGGATTGAATCTGCTCGCTGTGAAACACTTAAGCTCACATTTTCCATACCTTATGTTATGCTTATGAATATGACGGTTAAGGGGCTTTATGCAACTTAATGGGCTTTAAGGGATACATAAGAGAAATTCTAAGGTTTTATGATGTTTCACCTCAAGAGACCCTTAAGTGACATTTTAGGGATGTTTTATGCAACGCACTTAAGTGTAAGTGAAACTTAATGGTGATTTTAAGGGTAAATTCCACTTAAGGTGTTTTAGAATGCATTGTGCACATAAAAGTAATGGCGCCCCATAGTACAAAAACGATGTTGATTCTTTAAATAACATATCTTTCATGAGTTTTCTACTACATGTTTAAATAAGAGACATAATTTACGAAGGCGAACCAACATGAAGTGGGGCCCCAGGCAAAATTAATAGATGAGGTCCTTCTAGAAGATTATTTTGTTAATATATCTTTGTTACCTAGATATAACGTACAAAAAGTAGTTAAAACACATAATATAACATAAATAGTTTATTTTTTTAAACAAAGTGTTTATTCTTTAACAAAATTTGAATCTTCATGGCAGAAGATAAAATACTGTACAACCTTGAAGATACAGAACAATCTTCATATTTACAGTAAAGGATTGTCGCCTTAAAAATGGAGCTTACGAACCTTAGCTACAGCAAATGCTGTCACTATATCCTCCATATTCAAAGACCTTCGTATGTTCCATCTGTTCCATTCAATTGAAATTAGTGACAGTGCTGACAACCTCTTGGATCATTGTTGACCCTGAAGTATGTTTTATCAGCTTTAAAGCTGAAAAACTTCTCTCACCAGAGACAACGGTGATGGGAAGTGTTAGCAACAGACGATAATGTAAGTAAATGTATTGATATTGTAAGTAACACTATATCTGACACTACACTTTCCATTTTCACTGTCAGGAGAAGGGACTGGGGAATCTGGTGGCAGGAACTTAAGTAATGCTCCTGCATGCAAATTATAATCTTTTAATTTAATCTTATTAAATATTAGTTCATTGTTACCAATTGTTAACTCAACTAATTTAATGTAGAAGAGATAAATAAATAATGTCAACTAAGTAAATGTAATGATATCTATTAAAATAGTTGCGTGAGCTCCCCACTGGCAGCAAGACACAGTACCGAAACTTGCCAAGTGGTGATGTGCTGCGTCTTTCCCAGTACCACCTATTCTATTGCAGCCAATATTAATACCTGCTATATATAATACATCCTGCTGCTAAATGCAACCCTAGATAACCTGTTTCCCAGTAACACTATTAGTAATTGGACTAGTAATTCATCTAGCAAAATAATTAAATGAAAATAAGCTGGAATTAACAACAAAACATTTGTTTGTCATATAATTATCATTAAGTCAATGTTATCTCCATTGCTTAACTTACCACTTTGTCCTGGATTAATTATATGCTTATTTCTAAAATGATTTGTTGAAATTTCAAATTATCCAGATGCGGAGATGCGGCTGTAAAATGCCAATGGGCATATTGTGATCCTTTTTATGGACTGTGATGGCACGTGCTTCCACAGTAATAACCATTACTAAATGCGAATCTTTGATTTAACTCGATACATGTTTACAAACATTGTAAGTGTTTAATCGTTCACCTGTTCATGTTCTATTGCTGTTTGTTTGTGTTTCAGATGACAAATGTCTAACCCAGTGCCTTTTTCTGAAGGATTGATGGCAAATTTGATATTTTCTGCCTCTGACCAATATCTGGGTAGAGACATTGTTTAAACATTGACAGTTTATCATTTCAAACTAGTACTGCAAACTCAGTCATGATAGAAGATATGTATTTACTACTTGAGTATCTAGATTTAGGCTGGAGGGGGGGCAGATATGTGTGCCAAATGTAGAAAAAAGAGTGGCAAAGAAAATATTATTTACACTCCAACTCCGTCCCCATCGTCTGATGCAGAGCCGAAGTGATTGCTGCATTGCTACTTTTCATTATTTATTTATTTAATCACAAATAGTAACGACACCGAGATGCCAATATTGTGTTTTCATCTTTAGGTCATTCACATAAATAATATTGTTAATGCACGAGATAAACAGCATGAACAGTCACTCAGAAACTATTCGATTACAGGACATAAATTAAAATCTATGTGTCCTGAATATATCTCTATTATTTATAATATCTGTATTTCTCTGTCTATTTATCCGTGGTTATTTAGTGTGGTTGTCTGCTAGTAATCACTTTTCATTTTATTATTATTTTCTTTAAAGAAATTCTTCCATTGCACTTGGAGCAGACACTCTCAACAACCAAAAATCACAAGAGAATCCCCTGAAAAGGTGAATAATATAATATTTGTTTGTTCATATATATATATATATATTCATGTGTAGAAGTCATAGAAGGCATGTTAACTTCATGTACAATTTACTTTTGTAAATGAATCCAAATTTGGTATGATCAACCCTTTGCCTTTAAAAGAGCTAGTACACTAAAGAAAAAGATGCACTAAAGAAAAAAAATTACATGTTACTGTTACATGCTTTTAATTTTAGTGACTTTAACGTGTTTTTTTGCAGAATTAGTCCTACTGTCCTTGCAAGTCATGGACGTGTGGCAGATGGGTTACAGATCTGTTTGGACGAGAGACGTTGGCCACTCATGGGTTGTCTGGAAGGGATAGACATGCAAACAAAGCCAGCCCTTGATCAAGACAAAATAATGCTTATCTTGGGTGAGTTAAATGTCCTTCTTTTTTTCTTTGCACAAACATTATGCCACAGTGCAAGATTTTAATGATTGGTAAGTGAAATTGCATGTACAGACACAGCACAGAATAAATTCCCAGATGTTCCAATAAACAGCACTCAGAGAAAACACACAGACACCGACAGAGAAGAGACACACACACACACACACACAGACAGACAGAGAGAGACACACAGACACACAAACACACACAGACAGACAGAGAGAGACACACACACAGACAGACAGAGATTGACACACACACACACACACACAGACAGACACACACACACACCACACACACACACACACACACCACAGACAGACAGAGAGACACACACACACACAGACAGACACAGACACACACACAGAGAGATACACACACACACGCACACACACACACACACACACTCTCTCTCTCACACACACATCTTTCACACACACTCTCGCTCTTTCTCTCTCTCTCTCTCTCATATACACACACACACACACACATTTTAACAATTTATTTAAGTCCACTTAAAATAAATACTCTACAGGGACATAAATATTACAGATGCGATTAAATACATGTATAAACATCATGGAATCTTTACATCAAACAATATTTAGGAGGGGTTGGTATTTAATGACTTCGGTCATAAAAGCTTCCTCCATACTAGAGTCAAAGGTGCATGCTATCTCCAGAACAAACACCTCTCTACATCACTACAACATCAGGTGTATTAGCAGACAGATCAGAGTTATTACTGAGACACTGAAACATAGACGGTTTACACAGGAATGTTTGTATATTCTTACTAAAGGTGAACATTGATTTGATATATCTTTCACTATCAGGTCCACTGTTCTGTCATGTTCTGTACATTCCCTCGTAATAATAGCAGCCATTCAAGATATGTGTCTCAGTGATCTGAATCTGAACAGCACGGTTTTCTTGATTTAATTGATTGGTGAAACATTGACGTTTTTCAGCAAATGTTTAGCACAAGAAATATCTCTGCATTGAGAAACTGCGTAAGTCTGTTGTTTATCCGGTGACGTGTTATGATGCTGTGTTGAGTGGCGCCATGCTTTTCAAGAGAGTGACTAGTTTCAAACTAAAGAAGAAACCCAATATAAGTTACAGCTATTTGTTTTAATTTAATTGTTTTATTCAGTTGCATTTGAAGATGCACACACACACACACACACACACACACATGTTGGTTTTATGGTTTACGGGGACTTTCCATAGGCGTAATGGTTTTATACTGTACAAACTGTATGTGCTATTGCCCTACACCTACCCTACACCTAAACTTAGCCCTCACAGGAGACGGTGCATTTATATTTTCCTCAAAAACTTACTCTGTATGATTTATAAGCGTTTTAAATTATGGGGACACTGAAAATGTCCTCATAAATCACCTTCTCCTTGTAATACCTATGTCATACCCATGTCATTATACAAATTTGTGTCCTCATAAACCACATAAACATGCACACACACCACACACACACACACACACACACACACACACACACACACACATTTTAAAACATCAATGCATCTTTCTTCTTCTTGCTGGAAAATTGAGTAATGCCACCTTCTGGCTGTGAATTGGACTCTCCATCGCTCTGCTTTAACAATTTCAATCAATTAAAATGTGAAAATACATCGTTTAAGTTATTTCTCCTGCAGGTATCTTGCAGAAGACCGTTTGCGACTCCAACATAACTTCATATCTATCCTGCAGGAGCTGTATGTTTTAAAGAGACCTGATTTTAATTCCTGCACATAATTGTTTCCAGGAGAATGAGCTGTAAATCCTGTAGGAGAACTGCATAATATTCCTGCAGGTGTTTTTGTAAGGGCAAATAAACGTGAGTTGAATGAACTCAGTGGCTGTTTATGACTCCTGAAGGATCTGGAGTCACTGCTATTACACCAGTGAACACTAGAGAGTGCTGCATGAACACGAGACGCTCATGTAAACATATTAAATAATAGTATGAAAAATATATTGTAGAAAATAAACAGTTTGACATTTTAGACCTCTTTAGACCACTTTAACCCACAGGGCCAGCGGTTCAAAAAGTGTATTTGGAAATGTTTTGCATTTACACGAATAACTCTGTCTGGTCCATCTCTGATGATTGAGCCAATGTCGTTTACAATAAGTGATAAAAAAAAAAACTGTTTAAATTATATAATAACAGCTATTTGGGATATATTTCATATTTCAAATGTTGTATTTTTGCACCAGTTTTATTACATTTTGTTCCAGAAATCCACCGTTCTGCTGGGATCAGAATAATCATGTTTTTATTAATCAAAAGTATCCCAATCTTACTAAAACGTCTAGAACAACACAAACTGAGGATTTAAACCAGATCAGAACCAAGATTGGATTTTGTGATCCGATCAGATTACTTTTGAACAACTGGCCCCTGCAGAGTTTAGATTCAACACTAATTAAACACACCTGATCCAGCTAATCAAGGCTTATTTGAAAACGACATGGTTTGTACCATGAAGCCGGTTTAGTTGCTAGCCAGGTACGTTTAAGTTTAGTTTGCACCAATCCTGGATTTTAGGTACCATGAAAGTGGCTTGGCTTTTAGAGGCGTTCGTTGTCATCGTAACATAGACTCCACGGCTAACCTGCTCCGAGTTACAGATCTCAAAATTGGACCAATCAGATGTGAGCAAAGTGACACAAAAAAGCCACGCCCCCAGTTTCTCTACCAGCAAATTAAAGCTGAAGTACCTTAAAAAATTAAATAAAAAAAATTGCCCGGCTTTAATGATTATTACAATTTACATATGATTTATATTATTAGCACTCCATTACACACAAGCACTTGTAGTTTAACTGTTATTATAAAGCATTTGGTTTAAATTAATATTAATACATGTAGATCAAATGTAATATACATAAGTGATAGAATCAACAGATAATTAAAAATGGCTGCATGTGACCTTACGTGATTAAGTCTCTATGATTAACTATATAAAGTAACTAGTTTCCTGCACTGATAATGTCCTTTATTAGTCCTACTATGATATTTATACTGACAAGACTAAAACATTCATAGTTTGCTCATCGATAATTAAAACCGATTAATTATTTATTAAATCACTAATTAGATTTGATTAAAGCTTGTCTCCTTGGGTTTAAATGAGGACTTTGAGCTTTTGTGTCTTCTTTAAGTATAATATTGTTTAACACATTGGTTATAGTGGATACAGACTAATGGCTCGTTTCCACTGAGCAGTACAGTACGGTTCGGTACAGTACGCAATTATTTCCGTTTATGCTGTCAGAAGTTGTGAATGCTTCCAAAATAGCAAACCGTACCATACCCCTTTTGGTACCCTTCTGTTCGGGTACCTAGCACAGCAAAGGGTACCAAAAGGGTGGAGCTAAACTCACTGCAGGATGCTGATTGGTTGAAGGGATAACGCTCCTTCACTTTCGCTTAAATGATGTCGTCCGTTGGGCTTATTATTTGCATCAATGTGTACATGTGCATGCATTGATTTACAAAAAATATAAGTGTATTTTATATTTTCACACAGACAATAATTTCTCAAAGATATGCTGTGAAACGTCATTGATTTAAAAATTGTAATTTTCTAAATATTACTGTTATCGTGTCATGAAATGTAGTAAGTGTTTCTATCAGAATGTAGTTTATAACTCAAATGATTAAACATGAGATACAATTAATATTTAACAGGCATTCGTGGTCTCATGAATCTATTATTTGTTCTTGGTCATTTTACTTTCTTTTGGCTGAGCAAAAAGTTAATGTTTAACTTTATGTATTTATTTTGAACTTTTTGTAGTAATTTGCTGTAACTGTACCAAAGGGCCTGGAAATGGGCCCACCCAATCAGAAAAAAATAAAATAAAAAACATACTACTCTGTATTGTTAAACATGGATACTACTTTATGTGGTGTATTTCATCTATAACATGTTATGTTAAAAACAATAAAATTATAAGTAAGTAAGCCTGATAACTTTAAAAATTTAAGTGTGTTAGTGACGTGTTTTCATTGGTCAATGCAACATCAACATAGCAAGCTCTATTGTAATCTGGCGTGAACCATCTATGACGCGAACAACCAATGGTTATAACGTTAGCTAGAAGTGTATGGTATCTTGATTTTTCTTAGTATGGCCAAACAAGTTACTCTCACTAATTAAAAAAAAAAAACTCGTATTGAGATTAATAATTATTTGGAGGACCAATCTATGGACATAATGGAACAACGCTGGCTCTGAAAATGGAGCAGAGATTAACTCCGAACCTATGGTGAGGTAATACTGCCATCCACATAATATTTCTTCCACTCAATCTCGTTATAACGAGATCTTTTCTCCTCGTTATAAAGAGATCTTTTCTCGTAATAGCGAGATCTTTTCTCGTAATAACGAGATCTTTTCTGGTACCAGATCTTTTCTCGTTAAAACGACATCTTTTCTCGTCATAACGACATATTTTTCTCGTTATGTGTGGTTATAATAGATATATGGTAGAGCTGAGGTGAGCGAGGTCCACGCTGCTCAGTCTGACATAAAGGAGGATCTGCACGCTGCTGAATTGAAATACACTGTTTTAAATGTATTTAATGTAATGGTTTTAATTATAGCAGCATGTTTATTAGGATTAATCTCCAATACAACATTATCCAATAACAGCACTCAGACCCATGACTTGTTTAGGCTATATATGATCAGATCAAAACAGTTATTTTTGAATAATTGACTCTGGGCTTGGAATATTTATTTATTTGAATGACTGAAGTTTGATTGAACAACAAATCGAAATATGAACAAAGATAAATAAAGAGATTTTCTCATAGGTTAATAATAATAATTATTATTATTATTATTATTTCGTTCTGTTTGAAAACGGGCAAACAAATTAAGCTAGATTTTTCGTAGGCCTATTTTTGTTCGTGAGTAAACAAATGAGCTGTTTTAATATTTGTTTCACATGTGTGGGCGGCCTTGATATACTTTAGTCTGATTATATATTAATTATGTATTAATGATTTAATATTATTAAATGATCTTTAGCTGAATCATCGCATCACGTTCTTATGGGTTAAATTGCAGGCTTTGCTTTACTGAAGGAACAGTCTTCGCTGCGCTGGGTGTGAGCACTGAACACAATAGTACAGATGAAAAGACTGTACAGTATCTCTTGCTGGATTTAGGCTATACGAATTAAATAAACACAAACTTGTTTTCGATTGTTTTATTTAAGTAGACCTTTAGACATAAGGCGTGCCAGAAAGCACGCTGTTATTTTACAAAAGCAATTGTAACATTTAGTTCTTATTGTGGAAGTAAAATTGCTTTCCTCGGTTATCACAATTTAAGGGATCGGCGTCGGTGTCGCCGAATTGAGAAGAACAGTGGTGTGCTTTAAATGAGATAAAGCAACATCCAGACTGTATGAAACGTTATTGTGACTAATTTGCAGAGCGGTACATATGCACTCTTATTCTGCGTGATGGGATAGACAGTAAAGATAAGCTGAGTTAAAACATTGATTTCTTTAGGGGCCGTCCCTCGGTTCACAGCAACCGGGACTATCAGAGATGGATAAAACAGTTTTATTAACATTAAACATTTAATTTAATATTTGTATATTATTAGTATTATTAGGTTATGTTAACTTGTTAGGGCTATAGGCCTATTTCTATTTCATATAATATAATATTTTATTACTTTCCCATTTAAATTCGTATCGCTTTACCTAATTAACGTTTTGTACCAGAGCATGTAGAGCGAACGCTTCAATATTCCGCTGGTGTGTGCGCTCCGCTCAGTCGTTCACGGCCAAATCAAACCCTCGCTAATGTTCCGCTCACGCTCAGGTGAACCAAATCCCGCCAGATCACGCTCACATTAAATGTCTCCAGTAACGTTAGGCCTATTTATTTTTCCTGTTTATAGTGACATTATTGAATAAATGTCTCAATTAAACGGTTATGTTTCAGGGTGAAATTGTTTTAATTAGGGATGTTCATTAACCGTTAACCGACTGATAAGAATTTTGACCGATTAATACAATCAGTTAAACGGTTTAAAGTCACTTATTTATTTATTTTTAGTAATTTATTAAAATATGTTAAAAGGTTTGCTGCATGGTTAAAATAAGCTATACGCGTATAAAAAACACGTTTTTTTAGAGAGAGCGAGAGAGAGAAAAAACCAAGTGCCTATAAGTCGCATTTTATTCTGAATTTTTTTTGTAAAATAAGACAAAAGAATAGAATGCAGCTTTCTGCCGTCTGCTTTAATTTCGCGCAGCACAATAATGAAAAAAACTCTGCATACTCTAAAAAACACTGCATTAAAAACAACCCAATTTGGGCTGGGTAAATATAGGACAGAACACATTTGGGGTTAATTTTACCCAGTAAATTGGGTTGTTTATTTAACCCATCATAAATGGTTGATTTAACCCAGCTATTCGTTTCTATTATAATATTAGCTTTTTTTTACTTTATGCATGAAATAATATTTACAGATTAATTTAAATCCTCTAAACTTTTGTAAAATACTCCAGAACCACTGGTTTATGTGACAACTTCCTTTATTTCGAATTTGCTTGCTTTTATGTAAGCTTTACACATTGCCCTATTTAATCTTGTTTAACAAACATTAGAAGTAAAGATTAAACATTAAACCGATGTAATTCACGAGTAAATGGACCACTCTGTAACTGTGCTTCCACCGTAACAGCGCTGGCTCTCACGCCGCCGAGCTGGAGTCGTGTTCGGCGGGAACTGATCACGGATATGACCGCCGCCCTGCGCTTCACTCATGGACGAAATGAACTGCGATTGCCTTCATAACCTGACCAAAAACAAACAGTCAACAGCTCTGAGGACATGTTTTAACATCCAAAGTATTTGTGTTCTGTATCTTTATAAATATAATCGTTTATTTTATGCAAAGAATCAGACTTCATCAAGCAATAAAACCCATGCGCGTTTGTTATTGATTCTGCACAGAAACAATTTTATAAATAAAATAAAATGTACACAAACTACCCAAACACTGGAAAAATAACCCAAATAAATTACCCAAAAGGCTCATCTCAGCATTTGGGTTAAAAAAAATATCCAGGACTTTTTTTTTGAGTAGGCTGCTTGTTGCACAGTTTTTCTTTTATTTTCTTAAATTATTATTTAAGTCAAAGTATAGGCTATTTATTCGTTATAATATATAACGCCTAGCTTTATTATGTTGTTCTCTGCTTGCAGAAGTGCTGCAGGTGGGTGATAATGATCATGTAAATCCTCCTTCTGTTGTCTGCTGTTTTTTGCGCATGTAAAATTAATTCCCCAAAAACAAATGTTAGTATTTTTAACGGGTCACGGACACTTATTCTTTCTAATTTAATTCAGTTCTAATTTCAAATATTCTTGTCGGTTAACGGTTAGGAAAAATAACCGAAATGAACATCCTTAATTTAAATGTATACAATTAAAATTCTTAATTTAAAAACGTGTCTTGTTTTTGAAGCCACTTGGAAAACTTTTGTAAAAAGTTAAATAACTGAAAAAGTATACTTTTCCATTAAAACAACCTTCATATTCAAAACACGCACACAAGATGAAATGCACCGAGCAAATAATTATTTCGTGGCGTAAATAAAAGAAACACACTTTCTAAAATTAAAATAAACCAAAACTGAGGGGAAATGCGTTCTATAAAACGTCTGTCAATCTTCACAGGATTTTAGAATTTGGTTTCAGAAACATTAGCTTAGACAAATGATTGCTTAGCATATTCCACAGATTCTGGAATTGGCAAATTACCAAAGGGGCGTTTTGGGCGCTCCGCTCCCCTCACATGCTCTGCTTACTACCATATATTTAGCAAAAACATTAAACTTCTGACAATTAAGCCAATACTTTATGATTGTAGGCTATCTATGCCAATGCGTGATGATAAATGAGCGTGCTGTGCTTTCATTTACAAATGAAACTACGAATGATTAATTCCTCAACGAAAAACTAGGCAGTAGGCAATAATATCAATAATTATTAATTCGCAGACATTTTTTTATATATGTTAAATTCAACCTTTAAACTGCATTTCCAATAGTCCAGTCACATCCAAGCTTTAGCGTGTCGAGCATTTACAGTAGACTTACAAAACTAGTCAGAACGTTATGTAGAGATCGAAATGAAGGTAGGTTTGTTTATGCATTAAACGAGAAATGGATGTTGTTCCCTCAACATAGCGAGGCCACGACATGAGGAGGCCTTTACCGTTATTGTTCATATTTCGATTTGTTGTTCAATCAAACTTCAGTCATTCAAATAAATAAATATTCCAAGCCCAGAGTCAATTATTCAAAAAGAACTGTTTTGATCTGATCATATATAGCCTAAACAAGTCATGGGTCTGAGTGCTGTTATTGGATAATGTTGTATTGGAGATTAATCCTAATAAACATGCTGCTATAATTAAAACCATTACATTAAATACATATAAAACAGTGTATTTCAATTCAGCAGCGTGCAGATCCTCCTTTATGTCAGACTGAGCAGCGTGGACCTCGCTCACCTCAGCCCTACCATATATCTATTATAACGACACATAACGAGAAAAATATGTCGTTATGACGAGAAAAGATCTGGTACCAGAAAAGATCTCGTTATTACGAGAAAAGATCTCGTTATTACGAGAAAAGATCTCTTTATAACGAGAAAAGATCTCGTTATTACGAGAAAAGATCTCGTTATAACGACATAATTGAGTGGAAAAAATATTACGTGTGGGCAGTATTACGTCACCGTACTAAGGTATGGTTCGGGGAACACACCTAGAAATGGTATCAGTTAAGTTAACGTTAAGAGTCTTCGTAGCGCGCTAAGAGACAACGTTATCGTGAAACCCAGCCTTGATTCAGGCCCACCTCGACTTAATCCAGGCCCACCCATCTGTCACGTTCTGCATCCGCCACTGAGTACAGCGCTGACTTTGTAGCATGGGTTTGACTGAATTATTTTCTCTTATTTAAGCTTCTTATACTCGTATAATGTCTATTATTGTTCATTAAATCTGATATTTAACAAAAGGAGCCAGAGTTGTGCTTATTGCCGTGCTTTATTGTCGATCGCTACTTTCCGGCATACACCACAGCTATAAGGGTACTGTTGGCAGTGGAAACACAAGCTGGATCAGGGTGTTCCATCCCAAATCGTACCGTACTGTACTGACCCGTACCGCTCAGTGGAAACACAAGCTGGATCAGGGTGTTCCATCCCAAATCGTGCACTGTACTGACCCGTGCACCGCTCAGTGGAAACACAAGCTGGATCAGGGTGTTCCATCCCAAATCGCACTGCACTGTACTAACCCGCACCGCTCAGTGGAAACACAAGCTGGTTCTCAGGGTGTTCCGTCCTGAATCGTACCATACTGTACTGACCCATACCGTACCGCTCAGTGGAAACACAAGCTGGATCAGGGTGTTCCGTCCCGAATCGTACTGTACTGACCCGTACCGTACCACTCAGTGGAAACACAAGCTGGATCAGGGTGTGCCGTCCCGAATCGTACCGGACCGTACTGACCCGTACCGTTCAGTGGAAACACAAGCTGGATCAGGGTGTGCCGTCCCGAATCGTACCGTACTGTACTGACCCGTACCACTCAGTGGAAACACAAGCTGAGTCATGGTGTTCCGTCCCGAATCATACCGTACTGTACTGACCCGTACTGTACCGCTCAGTGGAAACCAGCCATAATTAACGGCGTTTGGTCTGATGCGTCGGCTCGGTCCCCACCTTCACTCATATTAATGTTTTGACAGAATCGTTAGTGAATTGTTTATGGATTATTTGTAATGTATGCATTCATTTCTTTTTGGTCCTTGTATTGTTATTTTATCGTATTGAGTGTTTTGGAATTATTTTTGGTTGTTTGTCCTCAACTGGTCGATTGAGTTTGTGATCAGTAACAGCTGTGATGTGGCTTTCTAACGGGTGATTATGGGAGATTATTGTGAAACATCACTATGATTAACTGAAGGATTCTAAAACTTGTCTATTTTATAAACTGTAAACTTTTCCAATCTTTTTACAAACATAAAATTATATCCAGGCAACTCATTCCATATTCCAAGTGTTCTGAAGGCATACTGTAGGGTTTGCTGAGAAAAAATCGAAACCTATTATTAACAGAAAATCTCCAGTCATAGTATTCATGCCAGTTCGCGCCGGTTGCGCCTTGGAGAAGCACACAAGAGAGTAATTTTAAATCATCAAGATAAATACAATTGTGACTTGAAACACAATACTTTCTTTACTAAGGTGAATATCTCTGTTCTGAGACAGCCTAGAATGCAAAGAGCGCTCCGTCTTTAATCACCATAGCTCACTTCATCGAGATCTCACGACGTCTCGTTAATAAGCTCCACACTGCACAATGAATCTCTTATCTAAATCAAATCTACACTGTTATAATGAGATGATTCCTGACCTTGCAGAACTCAGCACTTTGATCGGTAAGTGGATTTTAACCTAAACACGTCTGGTCCCTGATTCCCCCGGGGCCCTACGCGGCTGCTTACCTCGCGCATTGGTTAAGTCCGCCCCTGGACACTCATGCTCAAATATGATACAGCCATTTTATGGGGTTAATATGACTGAGTTTAATAACAATGACAGATATTACAGTCTTCAGTAATGATCACTGGAGCTCAAACTAATACATATATAAGATTCAAACACACTGACCAACTTAAAAAGCTTTATTCTGTCAGTAAAGCTTTGAGTTAACATTGAATAGGAGCTCAAATTATTAACATTAAATTCACAATACAATAGAGAAGATATAATACAAGATTCTTAAGTCAAACTGCATTACATCTAAGACATGCTCACATCATAACTGACATTTAACAAACCAGATCATACAGGACGACAGCATTAATTTCTAATTAATGTATTCATACAGGAATGAAGACTCCTATGTTATCAAACATCAGTACAGTATGTGTGCTGTGCCAAAACTACCATGATAATACCACGGTATTCCTTCAACGTGAATATGACAACCTTTGAGATCTCAAGATCCTTTAAAGGAACACCCCACTTTATTTGAATATAGGTTCATTTTCCAACTCCCCAAGAGTTACAGAGTTGAGTTTTACCTTCGAATCCATTCAGCCGATCTCCGGGTCTGGCGGTAGCACTTTTAACACTTTTTAGCACTTTTAACTTAGCATAGATCATTGAATCTGATTAGACCGTTAGCATCTCGCTCAAAAATGAGCAGACGCAATATTACGCAGCGCCTGAAAGTTGTCCGCAGCTATATCATAACTAGTTACCTAGTCTGGGGACTACTTTCAGGTGCTGTGTAATATCATTGCGCCTGCTGCACACATGGTACGGCAGCAAAGCTCCTCGATTATTACGGTGGAATGAGAGTATAGTTCCTAGCCATATCAGCCTAGAAAATCACAACTTTTCATTTTCATTTTACAGAAGAGTCAAGGTTTAAATATTGAAAATCTTTGGTCATTTTTGAACGAGATGCTAACAGTCTAATCGGATTCAATGATCTATGCTAAGCTAGGCTAAAAGTTGGAAAATTAACCTATTTTCAAAAATAACTCACTGGGTGCCTTCGCTCTCAGCCGCGGCGTGCAGCTTCTGGTGCTTCTTCAGAGACGACTGGTCGCTGTACCTGCGGTCACACAGCAGGCAGCAGTGCAGCTTCTCTTTAGTGTGCACCAGCTCGTGTCTCTTCAGGTGTCCGGCGCGGCTGAAGCTCTTGCTGCACAGACCACAGGTGTGCTGCTTCTCTCCGCTGTGGGTGAGCTGGTGCAGCTTCAGGCTGCTGGCCACCGTGAAGCGCTTGCCACAGTCTGCGCAGCCGTAGGGTCTTTCTCCGGTGTGCATGCGGAGGTGGATGCTGAGGTGCCCGGCCTGACTGAAGCTCTTGGTGCAGAGCTGGCAGCAGTAGGGCTTCTCTCCGGTGTGGACACGGAGGTGCGTCTTTAGGTCGCCGGCGCCACTGAAGCTCTTCCCGCACTGACCGCAGGCGTAGGGCTTCTCGCCGGTGTGCACTCGGCTGTGGCTGCGTAGGTTGCCAGCGTTGGTGAAGGTTTTAGCGCAAACGGTGCAAGTGTACGGCCGCTCTCCGGTGTGTGTGCGCAGGTGCACTTTGAGCTGGTTGTGTTCATTGAAGCGTTTGCCACAGACACTGCAGCTGTAGGGCCGCTCACCGGTGTGCGTGCGCGAGGTGTATGCGCAGCTGGCCCTGGTGACCGTACCTCTTCCACACTGACCTGCGAAGGGTCGCTCTCCGGTGTGCGTGCGCCGGTGGTCCCTTAGCAGATCGGCGTGATCGAAGCCCTTCCCGCACTGACCGCAGATGTAAGACCGGATCTCGTGCTCGAAGCTCCTGTCAAACTGAACGCAGTAGCTCGGTCTCGAGTCTGGAGACAGCATCGTGCGAAACGAGCCGGAGAACCCCTCGTCGGACAGACCGTCTGGACTGGACTCTTCATCGTGTTTGTCAGTCACTACCGTTACTTTAACGTCGCTCGAGCTTATCTCCGGCTCTGAAGGATGTTTAAATACAGCGTGACTTTCAGAGTCAGAGTCGCTATCCTCTAACTTGATTTCTTTACTGGTGTGTTTAGGAGACGCCTGAGGGTTTGACAGGTCCACAGCACATCCGTCCTCCGTGTCTGGGTCGGGCTTCACAAATAAATACGGTGTTGTTGCACAATTCTTGTCTAACTGGAGCGACGTGGTGTCTGTGGCTTGTGATTTTACACGGCTGCTCTGTAAATCTCCAGCCGTCTCGGTCTGATCCCGGAATTCACTCTGAGCAGATGAAGTCTGGCTAAAAGTGTTTCTTGAAAAGTCAAGCTGAGCGACAACATGGTCTTCATCTTCTGCAAAACACAAACATCTCATTACTGGCCAATGCATGTCCAAAAACACACTGATCTCCAAAGAGTTAAAGGGGTCATATGATGCGATTTCAAGTTTTGCTTTCTCTTTGGAGTGTTACAAGCTGCATAGATTAAGATCCCTAAAGATGCAAAGACTAAACTCTCAAAACCAAAGAGATCACCATGTCACGCCCTCCTAAAACGGCTCATTTAAACATGCCCCCACATGTCTACGTCACGGTGTGGGAAGATTTGCATAACTCCGCCCAAAAGTATATGCAAAGAAAGAAGGCGGGGCTATTATTCTGGCTGTATTGTTGTTGCAGCCGCCGGCGCCGTGTTCTGGAGACGCTGTGTGTCATTGTGAAAGAGAAACTACTTTGTTTGGGATCCAAAAGAGGACACAACTATAAATCAGTGGTTAAGTTATATTTACAACACTGTTCCAGAACACTTCAACCCAAATATTGTGTGTGCAGCGCAATTTGCGCAGGACTGTGTCCTGAACCTGGAAGAGTATCCTACAATGCTTCTGTACTCAAAGACTTTCTATAAAGTGGATTAATTCCAGCTGTGCAAGCTTCTGACTCCCAGCCTGTACGTATGTTTCTGCTTCTGAAGGTGCGTTCACACCAGACTCGAATTAAGCGTTACGCGCGAATGATTTACATGTTAAGTCAATGCAAAGACGCGATAGACAATCCTGCGGCGCTATTCCGCAAATTGAGTGAGTTGAAAAATCTGAACTTTGGCGGATATTCGCGCCGCGTTAACCAATCAGGAGCTTGCTCTAGCAGTGACGTTATTATGAGCGGAGGCAGAAAATCCGAAACAACAATGGAGGACAAAGTAATTGTGGTTGTATGTGGGTACCCGGAGCTGTACGATACTACTTCGTACTTTTACAAAAACAGGAATACATGTGGCAACGAGACTGGAGCTGCCAGCAGAAGCCCCTCCCATGACGCATATTCGCATCTGTTGTGTAGTGAATTTCACGCGCGAATGAAGCGAGTAAACTCAAAATTTTCAAGCATCCAACTACGCGCGAATAGCGCGCTTCATTCGCGTCTGTGTGAACGCACCTTGACGATTCAGACGTGAGTTTAGAGCAGTGGGGTGTCCCCGACTAAGGATTTTCAAAGTCCAATCGGAATCTTCGAATCTTGCCGAAACTCGAATCATATGTTTGGGGGCGGGGCAAAATACACTACACTCCACAGTCATAATACTGATGCTAACACAAGGGAAAGGTGTAACGGACACGCAGATAATGCTTTGTTTCGATTAAAAGATTGTTAACATTTAACTTATCATTTATCTCTTATGGAATACGCTTTGTTATTTATACAACATAACGTTAACATTACGTCTTATAGGCTATCTGTACAAAATCCCCCGAATGCATAAGTGAACGTGTTTGTTCGGCTCGCGTTCTTCTCATAACAACGTGCAGAAACAGGCAGCTAAACTCTAAACATTTGCAGCGTCTTATTATAATCATGTTCTCATTATAATATTATGCAAATGACAGTCCCAGTCATAGTTATTAACATTATGCATTGTTGTTTGTAGTGTTCACGCTGCCCATTAATCACTGTATAGTAGGCTACAATGAAGCACTTACTGCAGCGCAACTCAACCAAATGCATCTTATACGAGATAATATATACACGATATATAAACTGGCTGAAATGTTTATGAAATCACTTGTTGATAGAAAAAGTCCAGTATTGGATTTGAGTCTTGTTAAAGATTTAAAAGATGCTATTGTTCAAATTCACTATTTTTATGTTCATGAAACATCCACTAAATTAACTGCTGAGATTCTTATTTGCATAATCTTTTTTGCACATTAACTTTTGGGATAAAAGCTGTTAATCAATGTGAAATCAGACATTTGAGCTCCATGATTTTTACCAAGCCAAAGTTCATAAATGATGTCACTGATTTTGGGACATCAGGCTCCTCCCATCAATATAAAAAGTGATTGTGGACTGGAATTTTTACTAATCACAGTCTTGAGCATGTCCAAGATTAGTGGTGATGTTTGTTAGTTTCTGATCACAAATCAGATGGTCATGTTCTCCCTCATTTACTGTTCGTGGCTGTTTTGCCCCATTGACTTCCATTATAATTAATTTTGATTGCAAAGCCATGTCACCAAACCATCATGCATGATTGTTGAGTGTTTTTCCGGTAGGTTGAGGAAGAGGCTTAGCTATGGTTTTACAGTTGATCACCAGAACTGTCCCAGCACCATTAACCCTTTTCTGAGCCGTGCAAACAAAAGCTTAGTTTCTGGCTTGTATACTGCAGCCGACTCGTAGTCAATTTAGATGTATGTGTGTGTGACTCTTACAGTGCATTCATACTTTGTATGTGTGAGAGAATTGACCCACTTTGACACTTACCTTGATGCGTCTGAGAAAATCTAAATATGCACCTCAGCCACAGGAACTACGTAAACAAAACAGCGTTTACTGCCTGCTGTTTGGAATTATAGATGGCCTATGTGTAAATGCACTTGTCTTTTCTTGATGTACTGTATAAAGCCAGTTTAAAACCTTCAGTGATACACTTTTCAATTTCTGTAAACAATCTACTCTGCATTAGATTTATGAACATAACTTATTTATGAACCAAAATGCAACAACAACTTCTAATAAACTGAACAATGGTGCAAGAGTTGAGGATGGATGGAGAACTAAACAATTATTCTAAGTATTTAGTGTGTGTGTCTGTGGGGTGGGTGTGTGTGTGAAGTCTTTCCAGCAGGACTTGCAGCATAGCTTGGTGAATCATTGCAAGGAGCACCACTAAATGCAGCAGTATGTTCTGTCCTCTGCACCACTTGCATGTTCTTTTCACTTGAGCTGCTTAACTGTTGTGTCTAACAGCTGCAGGAGACTGAGACTGAGAATCACATTTGTAATCATGCTTATTTTGAAGAAATAACTGTAGATTTTGTGTGATTTTAACTATATGTAATCTGTGATTTGTGCACTCATGTCTTGAATTTTGCGATCACTCTTAATGCATTTTAATCAACTGAACAATCTATAATTGCTTTCTCATGTTGCTTGCTGCTTCATCACCATCAAATGACCAGCAGGATGGTATGCAAGGGTTTAAATCCATAACGTGTTTTGTTGGGTTATTTAGTCAAATGCACTCTCACCATCAAAAGGCAGCTTATAAAACAACTTACGATATTATTGCAGAGCTGATAGCATATTTAGACTCAGACAGATCAAGGTAAGTGCACATTGTTTTTAACTTAAACTACAAAAATATAATTGCATTATGACTCCATATAAAAGCTAAAATAAGCTTTTTTTTGCACAGGCCTATCTAAAGGGTTAATTTAAACTTCTTGCAGAAGAATAAACAGTCAAGTTTAGATAAATCCATACCTGAGTGAGATACATAACACATAAAATGCAGATCCTGAATCATGGCTCAATCAACTTTACATGTTATAATGGAAGTCAATAATATTTAACCCCTTGTCTCGCATTATGTTGAGATTTAAATCTGATCCTGCTCAAAAACTAATGCATTTATCAGATAATAATCTCCTAAGGAATGAATCAGATCTCGTGATGTGAAGTGAATTAGTCCACAATTGCACATATTAAAAAAAGTATGATATCATTTTCCAAAATTACCTGTTATGAACTTAATTAGTAAAAATCCTGGATTGTCTTTTAACATTTTGTCGTTTTGAACAGACTTGATTGATTGACTCGATTCTCTGCAAATTTGACTCTGGATATTTATCCGACAGTGTGCTCCACTGAACACAGAATGTCACGGACGGTCGCGCGGAAGATCTCATTTAATTTGACGATTGTTGAGTTTTAAAAAAATTCGCCATTTTCCACAAACACACGGAGCCGCGGAGAGAGAGATTTGTCACCAGAAAATCATTCCATTTGCGCCGCCGGACTCAGCACTGCCCCCGCGGCCTGGAGGAGAACCGCAGCACCCTTAGTGAGAACCGGGTTACCTTCAGATAATAACATGCTGCCCTTTATTATGCACTGGATCAGTGACATGTCATGACGACACAGTTTACAGGCATTAATCTTCATGTGCACATTAACTTATTGGGATAGAGAGAGCGGTAGTTCGATGTGAAATCAGACATTTGAGTGTGAGATAGCCAAAGCGTGTGTCATAACAGTGTGTGACTGAGAATGTGTGTGTGTCGAATCAGGCTCCTCCCATCAAATCGTGTGAATCAGGCTTCTCCCATCGAAGCATCGAATCACCTAATGATCAGCGCTGAGTAGTGTTTGTCGTGTTCTCCGATCACAAAATGAGAGACATGGTCATGTTCACGCAGTGTGTGTGTTGTGTCAGACAATATCTTATGATATTCATTTTTAAATACCGTGTGTGTGTCATGATGTACCACGGATTTCAGAATGCGACATTGTTTGAGAGTGTTTTTCCACGGTAGGTTGAGCTTAGCTATGGTTCAGTTGGAATGGGCTTTACCAGAACTGTCCCAGCGCGGTATGTCTTGTTCTGAGGACTTTGAGTGACAGAAGCATTGCAACAGAATGACAACAACAAGCCGACACAGACAACAATTTAGATTTATACATTTAGCCACTCTTACAAACACAATATACATACTTTGTATTGTCCACAATTTACCTGAGACATTGTGCGTGCCCAATGCTCCACTGAGCCACAGGAACTGTTCATGAAACAGCGTGACTGCGTTTGAATTATACAAATTAGCATAGTTCATCTGTTAATATGCACTTTTTGTTTGTTTGTTACTCTGACACAGGCAGTGTTCTGCATGAGACAAAACCGTAATATAGCCAAAAACATTTTAAACAAAGCATTGAATACTGATATTTACAATTATAAAAAAAAAATCAATAGAATTTAAATGTGAAATTAACCACCAGTAGGTGGCAGAAAGTCACTGTTAATAAGTCATTGAGTCATTGCGACTGAACCGAATCATTTAAACGAGTGAATCATTCAGGAACGAATCACTAAATGCAGCAGTATGGTGTTTGTAAGTCTCTTGATATTAACTTTGTTTATTTAACTGTTATATAAAATCAATATCACATTTGTAATCATGCTTATTTTTGAAGAAATAACTGCATTTTTTGTGTGATTTTAACTATATGAAGCTCTAAATTTTCTGCACTCATGTCTTGAATTTTGCGATCACTCTTAATGCATTTTTATGGAGGTATTTTTCGCCTAAAGATTTGCATGCGTATTGGTAAGATTTGTGAAAGTGTACATAAGACTGCAAGCGCAAATAAAATTTTGCAAGCGCAAGAAGCTTTGCAAAGGTGTAAATCGCTTTAAGCGAAGAAAAAAAAGATTTGCAGCATTTGCTGTTACTCGTAAGTGTAATTCATGTTTTGTGAAACTGCAACTTCATGCTCACACTAAATAAATATGATCTGCATGATGACTTCCATTTTGCTGATCAGTTTTGTGCGTTTTTCGCCTCACTAATACGGTCTGTCTGTCAAGCCTGTGAACAGTGATTTGGTGCGAAAATAGCAGTTTAAAGAACTGCAAAAGGGATTGACCGGGATGATCTGCTGTGTAAAAACAGACTGTCACATGTCTAAATCACTTGTTGTGTATGTAGGTAAAAGTTCGCAAATAATCCGATTTGTACAGCTGGATCTTTCTTTTCCTCGCTTGAGCTTTGGACTGGATTCTCTCACTAACTGAGATTTGACAGCAAAGGGAGGAGGCGTCCACCTTTATAGCCAATCAAATGAGGCTCAGTTTAACTCTCCATTTACTCTTATCTGATTGGTTCAAATAAACACATCAAACACAAGACATGTATCTTCATTTAGTTAAACGTTCTTGCTGCTGGTATGTTACTTTTATCATACACATGCAGTAAAAAACAAATAAATACCAATACAATTAAAACATTATATTTTATAGCAGTGACTATTAAGCTAGATCCCAGGTTCAAACTGAATTACGAGCTGGTGTTAACGTTATTTGGTTTGGTTTTCCTCTACATTGAAATAGTATAATCTGATTAAACTTTATAATTAAAATGATGTTATGTGAAAATGCTCAACACTATGGTATCAGAGTGACACACTTTGTAAAACCTGCTATGCCAATAAAGCTACTTAAATCTGAACTTGTCAATTTCAAACCATGTCTCTGAAATATGGTTTTTAACACTCAATTGTATATTTTGAAATGTCAGCATTGATTCTGATAACTTTCATGTGACCGATCACACCTATTATATGAAGCAAGAATGAGTAACAAAATCTGGATCAGGTTTTGTGTCCAGATATGACTAATGCAACTTTGATAAATATGTATTTAATCATGTCTAAATATATATCCAAATTCAAGTAACTAATTATGTGGGAACCATCAAAGTTCCCAGCCACACAGACATGTTTATGTGTTTATATATAGAGAACATAAACAGTCATCTAGTGGTTACGATGGTATTACAGATGATAAATAGTGAATAAGTTATAGATACATTTTTTGTAATAAGTCCCCTTAAATTACAACATGTTAAAGAAAAAAATATTACTGTTGCTTCTGTTGGTTCAAGATTATTGAACCAAATTTTTGTTAAAACATTTAACCATCCCTGATCAGTAGACAGGTGAAATGATGCATTATTAAAATTCTCAGATACTAGGCCTTCTTTAATTATCATTAAAATTACAATATAATATTAAAATAAACGAAATATATAATATAGCCTGTAGGAAGAGAAGATACTACAGACACTTATTCTTTCAGTTTGAACACATGGGAGTCTAGCTTAATGGTAAAATATAATGTTTTAATTAAGTTGGTATTTATTAGTTTTTTACTGCATGTGTAAGATAAAAGTATCATTCTGGCAGCAAGAACGTCCCGAACTAAAGCAAGATACATGTCTTGGCGTTTGATGTGTTTATTTGAACCAATCAGATAAGAGTAAATGGAGATCAGCGAAATAGCCTCGCATGTAAAGCTACAAGATTACACATTTCACTCTTGCTGCACTGCTCTACTGCAAATCTCTATAAATAGTGAGAGAATGTGCACCAAAACTAAGCGAGATAAAAGAAAAATCTAGGAGCTGTACAAATCGGATTATTTAATCAAACTTTTACCCTACATACAACAACAAGGATTTAGACATGTGACAGTCTGTTTTTTACACAGTGGCTGGTTCTACACGTGTCAATCCGTTTTTCAGTTCTTTAAACTGCTGTTTCGCTCAAATCACTGTTCACAGGCTTGCAGTGCTTTTGACCGTTGGCGTCAGCTGGTGCAAAACTGTGGCTACTGGAAAAATGGAAGTCATACGATGCAGATCATATTTATTTAGGTGTGAGCATGAAGTTGCAGTTTCACATACATGAATTACACTTTGGTAACAGCAAAATGCTGCAAATCTTTTTTTCTTGCGCTTAAAACGCGATTTACACCTTTGCAAAGCTTCTCTGCTCTTCCGCAAATTGTACCGCAGTCTTATGTACACTTTCACAAATCTTACCATGGCATGCAAATCTTTTAGGCGAAAGGTTACCTTCATACATTTTAATCAACTGAACAATCTCTAATTGCGCACGTGCACTGTTTAACACGCTCATCACTACGTGAAGGCTAATGTATGCGTGCACTCCATAACGTAGGGGCTTTTGTTGGGTTTTTGCAAAATACCGATATTGTCAAATTGCGGCTTCGTTAAAACAACAATTACGATATTATTGCACAGGCGATAGATTTCGAACACCCCTAACAGTATGTGGAATTGTTTTTTTAACTTAAACTACAAAAATACATTGCATTACACCAAATACACAAAATAATGTTATTTTTAGCAAAGTAATATGACCCCTTTAAACTCTTGCAGAAGAATAAAGCAGAGTTTAGATAAATCCATACCTGAGTGAGATACATAACACATAATAACAGATCCTGAATCTTCAAGACAACTTTACATGTTGAGTGGATTAATAAACTAATATATGACCCCTTGTCTCGCATTATGTTGTTTGCATTTACTCGAATATCTAATGCATTTATCAGATAATAATCACAGAAGGAATGAATCAGATCTCTTATGTGAAGTGAATTATCAATTGCACATATTAACAAAAAAAGCAGCTATGATATAATTTTCCAAATTACCTGTTTTGATGTAATTAGTCTTATTGTCTTTTGCAGAAAGTCGTTTCTCAGATCTTGATTTTCTGACTCGATTCTCTGAATTTGACTTTATATTCTCCGACAGTGTGCTCCACTGAACACAGAATGTCACGGACGGTCGCGCGGAAGATCTCATTTAATGACGATTTCGAGAAAGGCTTTTAAATCTCCAAACTTTTGCCATTTCCACAAACACACGGGCCGTAGAGAGGTGGGAAGTAAATACAATGTTGCCGGACTCACAACTGCCCCGCGGCCTGGAGGAGAACCGCAGCCGCTGCTCGAGAGAACCGGGTTACCTTAGATAATAACATGCTGCCCTTTATTAGTCTCTGGATCTGGCTGAAAGAGTCATGACGACACAGTTTACACAGGCATTCATTTCTGTGGGTAGAGAGAGTGTGTGTGTGTGAGAGAGACCGTGTGTGAGAGAGAGAGAGAGCGAGAGAGAGCGTGTGTGTGTGTGTGTGTGTGTCATAGACTGTGCTCGCTGTGTGAGTCATGATGTACTCTCGGATTTAATGCTGAATAAATTTGTGTTAGTTTTTATGAGTGTTTGTATGGGTGACATATTTGTCAGAATCAGAATGGGCTTTATTGTTTATGTTTACACATAAGAGGACTTTGTTATAGTGACAGAAGCTCCACAGTGCAACAGAATGACAACAACAAGACGGACACAGCATTAAAAAGAACAATATACAAATCAGGCAGTACAAAATAGCACAAACACAATATATCACTCAATGTGATTGTCCCACTTTAGGTCCTGAGACATTGTGGTGCCCAGGAATGATGATCAGTCACAGTGCTGTTCATGATGGTGAGTGGAGGCGGGGGTTCCTAAGTCCACGGCACGATCATCTCCACTGTTTTCGTGTTCAGCTCCAGGTTAAGACATGAAATACAGCACTTCTCCTGTCTGTAAGCAGACTCATCACCGTCCTGAATGAGGCCGATCGAATGGGATCATTGTTCAAAGTATTGCAGTCACGGATAAAAAAATAACAGGCGAGCAACATTTAAAACACAAGTAAACATATATTGTATTCGATTATAAATGTGAAAGCAATTTTCAGAATAGCAATCAATTGTCACGGATAGAAAGATACAGCATATACTGAAAAAATGTATAATGTATTTAAAAATAATAATTCACTGAATCAAAACTTTAAACATTTAAAATCATATTGCACAAAATTTAAATTTCAATGCTAAATTATTTGACATTATAAAATCTAATTTTCCTTGTCTATATTTCTCAGTTTTTCTGCTCTCAGACATTTTCTCATATTTTTTGTATGCCCATGCTGTTTTCCGTTTCAAGGTTCTGCGCTTGCTTTTCCAAATTAGAGTTTCATGTATATCAGTAAATCTGATCTGATACGATCAGTGTGGTGTCAAAAAAACTTAAGGAGCTTGACGGATGTCATTGGCGTAGAGAAGAGCAGAGGGAGAGAACACAGCCCTGAGGAGCAGTGCAAAATCAAATAAGTTTTCAAACCAGCCTCACTTGTCTGTATACAGGAATCTGTTGATCCACCGACAGATGGGGAAGCTGTCAGTTTATTCTGAAGGGTGGATGCTGCTGAAAAGATATGACTGCAGAATCAGTCAAGATTTGAAGCTGGACCTTTCTACAATTACACTTTGATTGGATAAAACTCTAAACTATCAATCAGATGACAGCAATTTAGACACTCTGAGTTGAGCTCAAATTAATACATCAAACACACTGTCCAACTTAAAAAGCTTTCTTCTATCAGTAAAGCTTTGAGTTATCATTCAAGAGGAGCTGAAATTATTAACAATAAATTCGCAATACAATAGAGAAAATTCTTATAGCATGACATTTAGCAAACCAGATCCTACAGGACGACAGCATACATTTCTAATTAATGTATTCATACAGTCACAGATAGGAGACATGCTGTCTACAGGAATGAAGACTCATCTACATTATCAAACATCAGTACAGTATGTGTACTGTGCCAAAACTACCGTGATAATACCACGGTATTCCTTCAACGTGAATATGACCATCCTTTAACTCAGGGGTCTCAATTCCTGGAGGGCCACAGCTCCAACTCACACCTTGGGTTGCAAAAAGGTGGAACATTTCCAGTAAATTTCAGAGACTTTCCAGAAATATTGTACATGTTCAAGGATTTTTTGGAATCTTCCTGGGCTTTTTTGGAAAGTTTCCACCCCTTTGCAATCCTACTCACACCTGATTGGAAGTTTACAATACCCCTGAAGACCTGGCTTATCTGGATCAGGTGTGTTTGATTGGCGTAGGAGCTACACCTAGTCCAGGAATTGAGACCAATGCTTTAGTCATTCGAGTCAAAATTATCTCTTCAGTCACAGGAACCATCATTAGCCCAGCGGATTCCACGTGTTTATTGCAAGAAGTGATGCTGAGGAACATAAAGAGGAATGCAGGTGCGTTACTGGTGTTGGGTCTTGGCCGCGGTGTTGGGGAATAACAGTTCAAACCCAAAGGACCAGGTGTGTTCAATAAGACCAGGAGTCAAAGATGCGATGAATTAAAGTAAAATGTACTGAAGAAATAATTTGCCATTTCGTCCGCAGAAGCCAGCTTCAACACTCTCACAGGGTTCGTAGGCCGACCTGCTTACAATTAAAAATTCTCAACATTCTGATTGGTTCTAACTAGATAAACTTAAGACAGTTTCCACATATGGACATAAACGCTTCAAGCATTTCTCCAACTGATTGGGCAGACGTTAGCGATCAGGGATCATACAAGATAGGTGTCTACCAGACACTTATTCTTGATCAGGTCTTCTAACAGAGAGAGAGAGCACTTCTCAAGGCCACCTAGCCCTAGCTAGACTCGTATAAGCAAGGTTTGTTGAAAACATTATGCAGTCTTCATTTTAGAGAGTAGCTGTACAGAATAAAACAGGATTCTTTAATATCTCTTTAATAAGCACACATGTAAGTCTCAGTTACTGTTGCTCTTGTAGATGGGAGGTCATCCTGACATGGCTTGGTGATCTTTAGGGAGGAAATAGGTCTCGGCATGTAAAGCATAAGATTACACATTTCACTCTTGCTGCACTGCTCTACTGAAAGACCAAAGACTTCTATCTATAAATATTATTATAGATGGCACCACTGACTTAAGTGAATCATGCAAAAATCTAGGAGGTGAAATACTAATCCATAACTTGATTAATAATCAAACAATAAATAATGTAATAATATCAACATGAAGGATATGGTAGCTCGGCATCCACTCCTTCAGTGGCATGCTGCTTCTCTTTAGTGTGCACTAGCTCGTGTCTCTTCAGGGTTCCGGCGCGGCTGAAGCTCTTGTTGCACTGACCACAGGTGTGCTGCTTCTCACTGCTGTGGGTCAGCTGGTGCGCCTTCAGGCTACTGGTCACCGCGAAGCGCTTGCCACAGTCTGCGCAGCTGTATGGTTTCTCTCCGGTGTGCATGCGGCGGTGGATTCTCAGGTGCCCGGCCTGACTGTAGCTCTTGGTGCAGAGCTGGCAGCGGTAGGGCTTCTCTCCGGTGTGGACACGGAGGTGCGACTTGAGGTCGCCGGCGCCGCTGAAACTCTTCCCGCACTGACCGCAGGTGTAGGGTTTCTCGCCGGTGTGCCTTCGGCAGTGGCTGCGTAGGTTGCTGGAGTTGGCAAAGGTTTTAGCACAGACACCACAGGTGTACGGTCGCTCTCCGGTGTGCGTACGCAGATGTATTCGCAGCTGGCCCTGGTGACCGTAACTCTTCTCGCACTGACCACAGGCGTAGGGCTTCTTGCCGCTGTGCACTCGGCAATGGCTGCGCAGGTTGCCGGCGTTGGCGAAGGTTTTAGCACAGACGCCACAGGTGTACGGTCGCTCTCCGGTGTGCGTGCGCAAATGTATGCGCAGCTGGCCCTGGTGACCATAACTCTTCTCACACTGACTGCAGGCGTAGGGCTTCTCGCCGCTGTGCACTCGGCAGTGGCTGCGCAGGTTGCCAGCATTGGCGAAGGTTTTAGCACAGAGGGTGCAAGCATACGGCCGCTCTCCGGTGTGTGTGCGCAGGTGTATGCGTAGCTGGCCCTGGTGACCATAGCTCTTCCCGCACTGACCGCAGGAAAAGGGTCGCTCTCCGGTGTGCGTGCGCCGGTGGTTCAGCAGAATATAAGCCCGATCGAAGCCCTTCCCGCACTGACCGCAGACGTGAGTCTTTTTTGCGGCGCGAGACCTGACCCCAAAGCTTGGGTCGCTCGGACTCGAGTCTGGAGGCGGCCTCATGTGAGACGATCCTCGGCCGGACAGACCGTCTGGACTGGACTCTTCATCGTGTTTATCGATCACCACCTTGACTTTAGTGTCACACTCGTTCAGTGGATCTCCGGCTCTGAAGGATGTTTAAATATAGCATGACGTTCAGAGTCGCTATCCTCAGACTTGATTTCTTTACTGGTGTGTTTAGGACGCCTGAGGGTTTGATCGGTCGACAGCACATCCGTCCTCTGTGTCTGGGTCGGGCTTCACAAATAAATACAATGTTGTTGCACAATTATTGTTTAAGTGGAGCGACGTGGCATCTGTGGCTTGCGATTTTAGTAAATCTCCAGCCGTCGGATCACTGTTTTCGCTCTGAGCAGATGAAATCTGGCTGAAAGAGTTTCTTGAAAAGTCAAGCTGAGCCACAACATGCTCTTCATTTTCTGCAAAACACACACAAGCATCACGTTACTGGCCAATCCATGTCCAAAAACACACTGATCTCCAAAGAGTTTAACTCTTGCAGAGGAATAAAGCAGAGTTTACATAAATTCATACCTTGCTGAGATACATAACAGATAATTACGAATGACAACTTTACATGTTGCTGTCTGTTATGAGTTGATTAAGACACTAATATTTGACCCCACGTCTCGCGTTATGTTGTTTATATTTACTCGTATATCTGATATAGATTTTAGATTTTTTTTACCAAAGAATATAACTTTTCTGAACAACCCACAGCATTAATGACATATTTTCGCACCTCAGGCATCAAATCCCTATTATTATTGGTCTTTATTTTAAGATATGGGCACTATTTATCTTCAACCCTGTTACGGACACTATGGGAGCTCTCTGAATATGATCATAAAATGTATTTGTAATGAAATCAATATTTTCCTATTAATTAGATGTCCCTCACACTAATTCAGTATTTGTAAATATAAAAGTTACATGAAATATCACACTTTTGCTATACTAAAGCCTGAAATTGAACTTGTGACATCAACCTCATCATTTCTGTTCAAAGAAGTGGGTTAACTTCAGAATTTGTACTAAAATAAATTCTTATGATTGTTCTGAACATTTCTGACTGAGTTCAACCAAAATGTAATTCGTTTTTTGTAAAAAAAAATATTTAACAAAATGTATGTGTGATAGGGAGACTAGGATAACGGGGTTGAAGAGACAAATACAGCTTAACATATACATAGTTTTTTTTAAACTCAAATTCACTGTAAGATTTTCTATAAACACTGTATTAACCCGACTGAAGGAAAAACAACAATAACATAGTAGGCCTATACATTAGAATATTATAAACAGACTGAACAGGTCACCAAAATAAAACGTTTAACTTGTGTGGCCGCTTCGTGGCAATCAATATCTGGCCCACACCTCTTTTAAGATCTCCACATAGAGATGGTGCTGAAGCACATAGGCTCTGGTTTTCCAGAGGAGCCGAGATTCGAACCCACAACCTCGGGTTACAAGTCCAACGCTCTATCCATTAGGCCACGGCTGCCCCGGTATTCCAAAGTGGATTAAATTCATTATTTTCCACAAAATTCTAAAAACATTACCCCATAATGACAACGAGAAAGATGTTTGTTTGAAGTCTTTACTAAATTATTTTTAATCACATGTACATAAGAATTCACAGCCTTTGACTGTATCATCTGCGACAGCTGAGGAAATTCAGGGTCTCACCAGCAATCCTGAAAACTTTCTATTCAGGGGCCATAGAAAGTGTACTGACTCAGTGCATCTCAGTGTGGTATGGTAACTCATTAAATCAGGACTGCAAAGCTATACAGAGAGTCTTGCGCTTAGCTGAGCGCATCTCAGGGTCTGCTCTCCCCTCTCTGCAGGACATCTACCTCAAACGCTGCAAAAGCAGAGCTGCTAAAATCATCAAAGACTCAAATCCCCCCGGCAACCATCTTTTCTGTTTACTGCCATCTGGCAAGCGCTTCAGGAGCATGATGGCAAAAACTGAGAGACTTAGGAGGAGCTTCTTCCCTCAGGCCATCAGGCTCCTTAACACAAACTCAGTTTCATAAACATTTACAAGATTCAATTATTAACTGCAAAACATTCATATTCTCATCATCCGTATTGCTGCTATGTGTATATACCCGGTACCAGAGGCGATTCTAGGGTGAGTGGATATCCGGGGCTAAGCCCAAAGATCCAAGATCTGCTATTACTTCATATCGATGATTGGCCAGTTTATATGACGTTTATTATCATGTGTATATGTCAGTCAGAAGTACGAGCTTCAGTGGGCGGTTCCTGACGGGAGTAAACTGCGGTTTATCATTTTAATGCGCATGAAAACTCAGTGATGATGATGCGTACAGGGCATGGTCATAAAAACATTCGGGGCTTTTCTGAAAACATTCGGGGCTTCAGCCCCCTTAGCCCACCCCTAGCGCCGCCCCTGCCCGGTACAACCCGTTTGCACATTCCTCTTGCACATCCCTGTTCATATTACTATTTATTAAGTCCCAGTATACTGTTTTGCACAGCTTATTTGTTTTGCACTTTTTATTCTATTGCACATTTTACTCTTTATTTCTCTTCTTTTTTTTTATTACCTATATTTATATATATGCTCTTGTGTTGTGTTACTTTTACTTAATTTTTATTTTTTTGCACTGTCCACTGAGCGGACCTGACTTGATTTACATTTCACTTCTGATTATACCCTGTATAATTTAGTATGTGACGAATAAACAAACCTTGAACCTGGAGCAGTGGACACTAGGGCTGGGCGATATGGCCCAAAAAATTATCACGATAATTATTTTCATATCAGTCGATATCGATAATTATCACGATAAATGTCAAATCTTTATTTCTTTCAAGTTTAAAGCCAGATTTTTGCTGCAAAGTGAACGTTTTAGAAACCAGACCATTAATTTTCCTTAACACAATAATTATCTAAATAGATATTTATTTCTTAGTTTCTGCATGTTCTAATGAGTTGATATTGTTTCAAAATCAAGAAACCGGTTTGGGTTGCCTCATAATATCACTTTTTTGTCTCTTAGAAATACACATTTGATCGTAGCTTGAGTTAGGATGCAGTAACATTTTGTTCATTATCAAAATCAGTAACATCTTTACATCAGTAACATCTGTAGCAACCTCAGTTTTATATGGTATAATGTATTCTGACCAAGTTTTTATTTTTATTAAGCATTGGTCTCCTATAGTAGCATACATTTAAATAATGATAAACAGTTAAAATCACACATATAGCAAGGTCAAGGTTTCTTTATTTGTCACATGATAAATTATACAGGGTATAATCAAAAGTGAAATGTAGGTCGAATCAGGTCCGCTCAGTGGACAGTGCAAGGAATAAAAAAAAATATTATATAAAAGTAACACCACACAAGAGCATATATATAGTTAAAAAGGAAATAAAAAGTAAAATGTGCAATAGAATAAAGAATTAAAGTGCAAAACAGTAAAACAGTAAGATGTGCAAAACAAATAGGATGTGCAAAAACAGTATATGGGACTTAATAAATATTAGTATAAACAGGAGGGATGAGAGGGATGTGCAACGGGTTGTACTGGGTATGCACACATAGCGGCAATACAGATGATGAGAATATGAATGTTTTTGTTATATATATTTTTTTTTTTAGATAATAATGAGTCTTGTGAAAGTTTATGGAACAGAGTTTGTGTTAAGGAGCCTGATGGCCTGAGGGAAGAAGCTCCTCCTTAGTCTCTCTGTCTTTGCCATCAAGCTCCTGAAGCGCTTGCCAGATGGCAGTAAACGGAAATGATGGTTACCGGGGTGAGTTGAGTCTTTGATGATTTTAGCAGCTCTGCTTCTGCAGCGTTTGAGGTAGATGTGCTGCAGAGAGGGGAGAGCAGACCCTGAGATGCGCTCAGCTAAGCGCACGACTCTCTGCAGAGCTTTGCAGTCCTGGTTTGTGGCATTATTATACCACACTGAGATGCACTGAGTCAGTACACTTTCTATGGCCCCTGAGTAGAAAGTTTTCAGGATAGCTGGTGAGACCCTGAATTTCCTCAGCTGTCGCAGATGGTACAGCCTTTGCCTGGCTTTCTTCACCTGTGTTTGGATGTGTGCAGTCCATGTCAGGTCCTCGGAGATGTTTACACCGAGGTACTTGAAGCTACTCACCCTCTCCACAGGGGTCCCACTGATCATAAGAGGGGTGTAGGGCTGCTGCTGTCTCTTCCTGAAGTCCACGATCAGCTCTTTGGTTTTGCTCACGTTCAGAGAGAGACAGTTGTCCTGGCACCATGATGTAAGTCTCTCCACCTCATCCAAGTATGCGGTCTCGTCATCGTTGTTAATGAGGCCCAGGACCACAGTATCATCAGCAAATTTAATGATAGAGGTGGAGCTGTGAGAGGACACGCAGTCGTGGGTGTATAGAGAGTATAGCAGGGGCTCAGGACACAGCCCTGTGGGGCTCCTATGTTCAGGGTGATGGAGTTGGAGGTGAACTGGCGACTTTCACCACTTGTGGTCTGGCGGTGAGGAAATCTTGAATCCAGTCACAAAGTGAAGTGTTTAGGCCGAGGTCTGAGAGTTTAACAGCCAGCTTGGTGGGGACTATAGTATTGAAAGCGGAGCTATAGTCAATGAATAGCAGCCTGACATAGTTGCCATTTTGCTGTCGATGTGAGTGAGGGAGGAGTGCAGTACCTGAGAGATGGCATCATCAGTAGACCTATTTGGCCGGTAGGCAAACTGAAGAGGGTCCAAGGTAGCAGGGATGGAGGAGCAAATGTGTTTCTTTAAAAGTCTCTCAAAAACCTTCATGACTGTCGATGTAAGGGCAACTGGGCGATAGTCATTCAGGCAAGAGAGTTTACTGTTCTTGGGCACAGGGATAATGACAGATTTTTTAAAGGGGGTGGGGACCACAGAGGTAGCGAGGGACTCATTAAATATGGATGTAAACAACCCAGCAAGCTGATCAGCACAGGACCTCAGAACGCGGCCAGTAATCCCATCGGGTCCTGCTGCTTTTCTGACGTTCACTCTCTTTAGTTCCCTCCGAACGTCATCCACTGACACGGTGAATACATGATTGCTGCTCTGTCTGCTGCTTGCTGACGCGCTGTACGGCAGAGTCGCGCCGCCGTTGCATTCAAAGCGGCCGTAGAAGTTGTTTAGCTCTACGGCTAGCAACGGGTCTGCTCTCACCTCCACAGAGTTGTTGTTTCCAGAGGAACAGATGGTCTTTAGTCCCTGCCACATGCGTCGAGAGTCATTGAGCTGGAAATGTGACTCAATTCTCTCACTGTATCGGCGTTTAGCGGCTCTTACTGCACGACGGAGAGCATAACAAGATGACTTGTACTCACTCATGTTTCCTGACAGAATACCGGCATTGTATGCAGTTCGATGGTTAACCGCGTCACGAATTGTTAATCGAATATTAAATGTGAATATCCCACATTTCTGCCACAATACCATAGTGCAGTGAATGTTACTACAGTAAAAAAGCGGCTGCCAGACAGACAGTGTAAGACATCAAAGTACCGCGAGCGTTAAGAGCAGATGAAACCTATGCTTTCGAATGGCTCTCGCAGTACTTTGATGTCTTACACTGACCATTCTGTGCAGCGCCGCTTTAAGTCGGAACACGCCTACTGATTGGATCTCACAGCACTGCTTAGTGATCACGTGACCGAGTAAACGCATCTGCTCTAGTGAGCTCGTGCCGCGCGGCAGTTTAAACTGTGATCCCAGCGGATAAACGGTCCGTGTGGCGCGATTCAAATGAGTCACGTGGTTTCGTTCCGCTTTTGGCGCATAAACATTATATCGAACATTTTTCGAACTTTTCATATCGTTTTAGAGGAAAATTATATCGCGATAATTATCGTTATCGAATTATCGCCCAGCCCTAGTGGACACACACACACACACACACACACAAACACCTGGAGCAGTGGGCACACACACACTCACACCTGGAGCAGTGGACACACACACACACACACACACACACACACACACACCTGGAGCAGTGGGCACACACACACACACCTGGAGCAGAGGGCACACACACACACACACACCTGGAGCAGTGGACACTCTATAATGTTCACTCAGGAAAAGCTCCAGCACGACCACCGCATGTAACTTTATACAAGATTCACTCGTTTGAAACACAAATTATATTAACATTTACTATAAAACCATTATTTCGCCAATAAACATCTAAATAAATACATCTCTATCTAAACGAATGATTAATTATCTCCGCAAGCAATCGTAGTTTGAGTATAGTTCTGTGTAAATAGATAAACTGCGCTGTCAACAGTTTTCATAATTTAGACAAAAACATTTGAATAATTCTGATAAGACATACCAGTTAAGAAATGCAATAAAATACGATGTTTTGTTTGTTATAGCTTATTTCAATATTCCAGAGAATATTATTCAGTGAATTATTCTTCACTCTTTAGTCTATTAAACAGCGTTTAAACCTAAAACTGTAGTTTAAAATGAAGTTGATATGACTTCTGTCCTTTATTTTCTCCATTTTAAAACATTATTTAGCTTATTGTTAATATCAGTGTTGCTGATAATGCTTTTTTATAAATAAAATGTTATTGTTGTAATTTGAAGATTAAATTTGAATTTTGAAAGAATGTTAATTTTCAACAGTTTTTTGTTAGGGTTAAGATGACTGAAAGAAGGAAAAACCAAAGCAAAGAATGGACTTACTTCACTCTGTTATTTACTTTATAACAGTAAATAAATATCGGTTCTGCATAACGGTTATCGGGTACATGAACATGCAAATAATTTGTATCGGTTAATAAAAAAATTATATCGGTCGATCACTAGCTCCGATGCACCTTGAACCAGTCTGTTGTGCTTGGTGCGGCCGCGCTAGTGAAGCGAAATATGAAATGTATTCAGTGACGTAAGACCTGGCTCTGTATTGCTCTCTAGCCTGTGGGAAAGCATCAGGTTCTTAAACCGGCAATAGCCCTGGCTCTGAACTGGCACCTGGTTCCTGCTGGTGTAAAGGGGAATAGGAGAAGCAAGGTTCTCTGGTTGGATAAACCTCAATTTCAAGCATCGTGTTTGATGGAAACAGCTCTGCTCATCACCTGCAGAGTACCATCACAAATTTAAAATGTGCTGGTAGCAGCCTCTTGCTGTGGGACTGTTGTTTAGCGGCAGGGACTCGTCAGAGTAGAAGAAAAGCTCAATGCACAAAAATATTGAGAAGCATTATTAATGAATTGATTGAGGTAGCATTAAATATGATTCAAGATCTGCAGAACATTTACATTTATGCATTTAGCAGACGCTTTTATCCAAAGCGACTTACATTGCATTCAAGTTACGGTTTTTACATTTTATCAGCTCTTGCTTTCCCTGGGGAATCGAACCCATGATCTTGGCGTTGCTAGCGCCATGCTCTACCAGTTGAGCTACAGGAAAGCTACAGAATGTTCACCATCCAACAGGACAACAAGCCTAAGCTAACAAAGGAGTGGCTAAGGGACAACTCTGTGAATGTCCTCGAGTGGCCCAGACTTGAACCCGACTGAACTGCTCTGGAGAGGCCTGAAAACCGATGCACTGATGCTCACCATCCAACCGGATGGTGCTTGAGAGGTCTTGCACAGGAGAATGGGTTCCATAGAATAAACCATCCATAAAATAGATGTGCCAAGCTTATAGCATCATACTCAAAAAGACTCAAGGCTGTAGCTGCTGCCAAAGGTGCTTCAACAAAGTATTGAGCAAAGGCTGCGTGTAGACTTATGTACATGTGTTGTTGTTGTTTTTATACATTTTCAAAGATTTCAAACAAACTTCAGTTGCTTTGTCATGGAGTATTGTTTGTAGAATTTACTTAACACTGAAATGCGAAAATCTAAGCAGAGAACACATGCACACACATTACTACATTCAACAGATGCATGTGCTATAATACTCTTGATAAAATAAAATAATGCGTTTAAATCGCTGGGTAACTTCAGAACCAGCGTGTTAAAAACACAACCCCATCACAATCTCGTTAAGATCAAATAAATAACGAGGTTGTGATTCTTTGCTCAAAACAGCTCCTGCCCTAATTATAAAGAATTACAGGAGAGCACATGATATGCATGATATTAAGAAATCACATCTATTGTTAAAATAACAAAGATCTTTTTCATATGTAATATTTTCATATCTGTATTTTATGTAACAGGGTTGAGACGTTAAGCTTGACCATCACAATTTTAATAAGTTATAGAAATAAAAGGTGGTAACTTACCTATATCTGCTCACAATATTGTTCAGAAGACTTATATGACGTCACGTTCTGTTTATGACGTCACATAAGATCAGTATATTATTTTTATGGGGTGATTTGTGTAACGGGGTTGAGGAGTTATTGAAGTACGAAATCTAAATAATATGATTTTAACAAATAATCATGAATTGACTTACAAAAACAAACATTACCAGCAAAAAAAAAGCACAGATAGATATTTATGAGAATAGCAAAATGTATGTATTTTATTCTGTTACTCTTCTGCAGTGCTTTGTTACAATTTGTATTGTTAAAAGCGCTATATAAATAAAGGTGACTTGACTTGACTTATTGACAAAATATGTGGTTTCAACTGAAATAAACGAGATAATTTCTAATATATAGATAAAATGTATGCCATGTTTATAAACCTTATTAAATAAAACATTTCAATTAATACAGAAATATAAAAAAAATAGATTTTGGTGACCCAATAGATAAAATACACTTAAAAAGGTCAGAGGGACTCAAATCGTACCGGTTTCGTGGAATGACTCACATATTAACCAAAAAAAGCAGCTATGACATAAATTTCCAAATTACCTGTTTTGATGTAATTAACGTTAGTCTTATTGTCTTTTGCAGAAAGTCGTTTTCTCAGATCTTGATTTTCTGACTCGATTCTCTGAATTTGACTCTGATATTCTCCGACAGTGTGCTCCACTGAACACAGAATGTCACGGACGGTCACGCGGAAGATCTCATTTAATGACGATTCGAGAAAGGCTTTTAAATCGCCAAACTTCGCCATTTCCACAAACACACGGAGCCGCGGCGAGAGAGAGAGCGCGGAAGAGTCGCGAGCGCCGCCGGACTCAGCACTGCCCCCCGCGGCCTGGAGGAGAACCGCAGCCGCTGCTCGAGAGAACCGGGTTACCTTCAGATAATAACATGCTGCCCTTTATTAGTCTCTGGATTAGAGGTCTGCTACCCGACCCGAACCCGCGGGTCCCGAAATACTTTCGGGTATCGGGTCGGGTTTCGGGTTAATGTTTAATGGATAGCTTCGGGCTCGGGTCGGGTTCGGGTTTGTAGCTAAACCAAAACTATAAGCAGAGGCTTCGCTGCTTTCATAGACGCACACACATTGCACACAGATATCAGAGATCGCGCAGAGCACAAACAGCACGGAAACTTTTATTAGTAAAATAGCTTCGACAGGCTACTGACTCGCAAGTCACAACATTATATTTATCTGCATAGAGGCGGCAAAATCGCTGTTTTTGAAGTAACTAAGCCTCATTGCTTGTAGAGAGAGACGCACAGACGCAGGTTCACATGCACGCGCAACATTCATACCCCCCTCTCTCTCTCGCTCTCGCTCGCTCGGTCTCTCTCTCTCTCTCTCTCTCTCTCTCGCGCTCTCTCTCTCTCTCGCTAATTCAAATAAATGATTAATGCATTCAAATAAATACAATCTTATTTAAGATCTTATGTCTGATTTAAAGTAGACAGAATGCTAACGAGCCTTAACTGACAAAAAATGACCATAATTTGCACGGTGGAAAAATTATCTTCTTGTCCATACAAAATTCATAAACTCGGCAGAATGTATGCGACCGCTGCACCTGATGTTCACAAACTTTCATAACTGGTAAATGTTTGTGAAATGGCAAACGTGAAATCGTGAAATGCAGGCTTTTTCCTTTTTTTTTTTTTGTTGGCTATTCGTTGTGGGGGGGGGGGGGGGGGATTTCGGGTCGGGTTCGGGCTCTAAATTTAACTGTGCCGCTCGGGTCGGGTCGGGTTAGGTCAGACAATCTCGGGTACGGGCCGGGTTCGGGCTTCAGTTTTGAGCCCGTGCAGACCTCTACTCTGGATCAGTGACATGAGTCATGACGACACAGTTTACACAGGCATTCATTTCTGTGCTTAATGTGTTTGTGGTTCACTACCTGCTGATATCTGGGATGATGTGTTGCTGATGAAGCAGACGGACTGGCCATGAGCTCAGTGTGTGTGTGTGTGTGTGTGTGTGTGTGTGTGTGTGTGTGTGTGTGTGTGTGTGTGTGTGTGTGTGTGTCAATTCAATTTAAGTGTGCTTTATTGGCATGACAAAAACTATACATTTGTATTGCCAAAGCAATTGCAGCTGAGCTGCTCACAAGTAGTGCATATTTGAATTAACAGAAAAAAATAAATAAAAATAATAATAGTAATAAAACAAATATTTAAACCGTATTAAATATGTAGTGCAAAATGAATGACTATTGTAAGTATGTGAAAGAAATCAAATTAAATAAAGTACAGTATAAGATTTAAATATGAAATATACATTTAAGTAATATAATGGGGTAATATGTCATAATATATTCTACATGTGCTGGAAACATCGAGACAGGGGTAACTGCAGCCTGGAGCAATGGGCGTGCCGAAAGGTAGGGGCGTGCCAAAAGGTTTCTCATTGGTGAACGGCGTTTTACTGTGTTGGCCAATCAGCGGTAAACATACATTTACGTAATTTCCTTTAGACAAGAGAAGATGGCGGTGGTAAGACATGATGTAATTCGTCATACGTTTATCTATGCTTAATATACCACAAATATGTATATTACGATAGCTTGTTACAATACGATCATAATTTATTTACTTTGCGTTATATCTTGCAGCTTTAGTAGTTAGTTTATTGTTGTTGACAGACACGTTACAGTGAGACAAAACGATGACCGCATATGCATCGACGCCTTCAGAGTTGGTAGTTTGTATCGGTGTCCTTTTCGTGCAACCAGTGTTTTTAAACCATGTGAAAGATACAAGGTACTTACTCATTTGCAAAGCCACAGACTTAGAGCGATTCATCATGAACGTAAGTACAAGTTTAGTTGTGCTATGCTTGTTACATGACATAATTTGGGTCATTCCGTGTCAAATCAACAAAACTGCTCAATTTCAAATAAATGTAATTGATGCATATTTACTGAGTAATCCACTATTTTGTAGAGTGTGTTAAAATGACAGTTTTCACCTGAAATTTGGACCAATTAGGTGGGGGGTGAGTTTAGAGAGATGACAGCATAATTAAATTTTGCAAAAAACAAGAGTTTTTTGTCCCCATTTTTGAACTGTCACCATTGGCATATAATGCAACAATGATTGCTAAAGTAAATGGATGTAACAAATAGACCTGTCAATCTCTGTGTTAAAATAAAATAATGATGCTGTCATCTTTCTACAATCATTTTTACCCCCCTGTAATATGGCTACAAATCTCACATTGAATATTTTGGCTTTCTTCATTTATGTATTTCTTTCACCAAAAAAAAAAATCTAAATGTTTAGCCAGGGACCCTCTGGTTGAGTTGAGCCAGAATGACCCAATTGTTAAGGTGATAAATGATAATGTCAACGGTGCTGTTACGAATCATGCTAACATTTGAAATGTACATCGAACATATTTAGCTTTGTATACTTATTTGAAATTTTGTCTGTTAATGATTCTTACAGAATTTCTAATCTTTGACTGTCACTTGGAGTGCAGAAAATACAAGCATTATCACTGCTGCCACTGCCCCACAACAATATAATAAATAAGGCAGATTTCATCAAGCACATAAATGTGTGCAAACATTCAGCTCTGCAGGTGAACCATACAGTGCCTTCTGCTTCTCAGTGCGTCGAGATGACTCCGCAGGTGAACCATACAGCAAAGCTATCAAGATATGAAGTGTGATACTTTTGGGTAGGGGCGTGTTTGTTTTGTTGATTTCAAATATAAATGGCGTTTATCAGAATTCTCTTACTGCACCTTCAAATGTGAAATTAAACTATGTAAATTGTTATAAGCATATTAATAAAAAAAACTTTTTTTATAGTTGATTAATGTTGCTGACTTATGCATATTTGGGTACATTTAATAGGAGAGTTGCTCAGGCTATTGTTCCTGGGCATTGGACTGAGATAACCTGTAAGGATATTCCAGTAAGTTTTTGAATCATCATTCCTCTACCATACAGTTCAATTACTTTTTTACTTGCTTTTTCATTGCTTGCTTGCAAACATTACCCAGGGGATTCCAGTGCAGGGTTCTTCCAATAATTGTGGAGTCATGATACTGTCAGAGAGACAGAGAGACAGCACCATTGTGCTCATGGTGTGTTTATGACTATTCACATTGGAACTCACATCAGTTTAATTTAATAACCAAATAAAATGGTTCAAACAATTAGTCTTTGACTTTCAGTATGCCCTGTACATTGCTCTGGGCGTGGATTTTGACTTTTCAGAGGTGAGTCTTCAGATCTTAGCTCAATTTTTTGCAAGTAAAAAGCACAATTGTATTTTTGACATTGTATTAATAGTTGCTTTTTTGAAACAGGCTAATATGCCAAGCATAAGGAGATGGTGGTGTGCACTCCTGCTTGAAGGCTCGGGGTAAATTTGAATTCTTATATACATTTAAAGTGATGACATTTAGCACTTTGTAAATCTCTTGTAAATGTTTTATTTTTAAGGTCTCCTTCAGAATGGAAAAGGTGCAGAAAAGATGTAGGCTCGGCTCAGTTGAAGGCACATATAGGTATGGTTGAAGGCTTGTTTGATGGCGTGTGTGTATTAATATAATATAACTAGGCTAGTGCAAAGAATAATGAAAAAAATAATTCATATAGGGCTGCAACAACTAACCCAAAAAGTAATTGAAAAGAAATTAAATCAAATCTATATATATATATTTTTTTTAATTTTATTTTTTTTATCGAAAAGTGACCTAAAAATGTCACATTGTTCAGATGTACAAATGTATTTGTTTTGCAATATGGCCAATATGCATACATTTTAAATTTTTTATTAAAAAAATATTTGTTTTGATTTTGGCCATTAATGCACATCTAAATATGTTGGCCTGAATGTGTAATTTGTAGTTGTAATTTCATAGATATAAATATGTCTTTATAACATTTTAAATGACAATTTAAATGTCTTTTTCAGCCATGGACCCAACAGGAGGCCTTGCTGATGTAAGATTGAATATTATGTAGTATTTTATGTAACTATTTTTTTGGTATTTCATATTTTAAATGGTTTTGTATATATATTTTTTTTATTCATCTACCATCAGAGCTGCTCAGACATATTCTTCTAGATGTTGTCTATGAAGAAGGAGATGGAGCCTTTCTCTCTCTGTCACTAGTGTGCAGAAAGTTTTATGACATTATCAACTGTCAGAGTTTTCGGAGAAAAGCTCACTTTGCCTGGCTGGACAGTATGTATATTTAGTACTTTTATTAACTTTCAATGATACCCATTTGTGGGGTTTAATCCATGCAGGTTGTGGTGTATATATACTAATTATGTTTAGTTTTATTTTCTGATTATTATTATTTTTTTTTCATGTATTTTGTATATGTCAGATTTACTTTGGGTGTGTTTGAACAAAGATTTATGAGCTGACGCGGAAGGACCTCCCTCCACCCATCCTCACCACCTTCTACAGGGGTACCATTGAGAGCGTGCTGACCAGCTGCATCACTGTCTGGTACGGAAACTGCTGTGCAGCAGACCGAAGACCCTCCAGCGGACAGTGAACACCGCTGCAAAATCATTGGTGCCCCTCTCCTCCATCCTGGACATTTTCCTTACACGATGCTCCAGCAAAGCAAAAAGTATCGTGGAGGACCCCACCCACCCCTCCCACAGTCTCTTCCAGCTCCTACCCTCAGGTAGACGGTGCGAGTATCAGAGCCCGCCTCCGCCAGACTGCTCAACAGCTTTTCCCCAGGCTGTGAGAGCCCTGAACTCACATCACACCGCCTCTCTGAAACCCCAAACAACCCCACATTACCTCATCTCAGGAAAAACTGCTAAACTTTTTATTTCTGTGCAATTCACAGGTGAGCGGCCTGCACAAGCCACCTGTAGCAACACCTGTAGCAACACACACATGCACTAGACACTTTCACACACCATTGTGTGTCCATAATCCCACAAAAGACTGACTGTAATATATGACTGTAATGTATGTATGTTTACTGGCTCATGCACCACAAATCACCTTACACTGTTCCCCAGCCAGCTGCTTGAATGTCTCTCTTTGCACATGTACAGTATTTGAAGTCATCTACAGTTGTACAGTTTGTATTTTTGTTTCCTGTTTTTTAGTTTATGTATAGGTAACCACTTTTATATATAGCATATGTATAGTCAAAGCTGACAGTAGGTTAGGAGGTTAGTTTGTGTATAGGTTTATACTGTTTTACTTCGTGTTGTATATCTGTATTTATGTAGCACCGTGGTCCTGTGAGGCACGACATCTCGTCCCACTATATGTCCACACATGTAGTGGAATGACAATAAAGCTCAACTTGAACTTGAACTTGTGATTGATGAGCGGACTCGGATGGATATAAAAAAGCAGAAATGACAGGTGGTGAAAAAAACACATCTGCGCGTCGGTGCGGGAAAGTTCAGCCTGGACCATGTGAACCTGAACTGGCGTTCGCCTACGAAGCTGGGTGTGGAAAGGTCGTCGAAAGTCGGACGAATTGGCCCTGGATCTGACGTTGTGGACCGAGCATTCACTATTTTCCACGAGTGGACTGCGTTGGCTGAAAACGCCGGTGTGGTAAGCGGAGGGAGTTTGAAGTGACCGAACCGCTGTGTTCTACCAATTAAGTGTCTTCATGTGGGAAAAAACGTCGGAAGTCGGACGAATTCATCCTATATCTGACTTTATGGACAGAGTATTCACTATATTCCACGAGTTGGCTGAAAACGTCGGTATGATCAGTGGAGGGAGACTGAAAGTTCCGAACTGTGTTATGTTTATTCGTAAAACAATCACACACCGCGTAAAATGAATGCGTTTAAAGGGGATCGCATTCAATGGAATGAGATCTTTGGAAGCAAGCTCTGAGAAATGCTCAAATGGACTAGTAGGGGGTCGGATTTTGTTCTGCTCATATTGTGATGTAACTTGTGAAGTACAAGCAATGCAATTATATGACTGTGTGAAGGGTAAAAGTGTTTGAACAAGACAAGCTCGTTTGATTCATATGAAATTATTCTGTTTTCTTTGTTTATTTATAGAGCTATTACTTACTACTTTCAGTCGCAACTTTACCAAGCTAAGCCCTTGAAGCGTGCTGTAAAATCCTTTATTATGATTTTTTTTAAAGAAGTATAAGTGGATTGTTACAAACTGAACAAGGTTTTTAAAAATATTTAGAGAGTTTATTGCATTAATTCAGATTTTTTTTTTTTGTGTGTAGGTATCGTTGACTGGAAGTCTGTCAGTCCAGATGTGAGGAAATCATACAGAGTAGAGTTTGAGCTCACCAGATGTGATGGCTGTAGATGCATCTACAAAAACACCACTGGATACTGTGGCCATGGAAAGAAGGGGGTCTTCACAGCGTTCTATTCAGACAATGACTTCGCTGGCTTCTGTTCTATGGACTGCTACTACAGCATGAATGAATGAATGGTTTATTTTTTTTACTTGAATTGGCAACTGAAACTGAAAGCTAAATAAATGTTTTAGTGGATAAAGCTGTGTCTGTTTGCTAAATTGGTTAATGTCACTTAACAGAAGGTTACCAAAGAAGGTTTAATTTTTTTAATTGTATAATTTGGTGGTTTTATCAACTATTTTTTTCTCTATCAGGCAAAACATTGTTTTTAGGGTAACACTTTACAATAAGGTTTCATTTGTTGATGTATTAACTAATATTAACTATGAGCAATACATTTGTTACAGTATTTATTAAGCTTTGTTAGTATTAGTTAATACAAATACAGCTGTTCATTGTTCTTGTTATTCACTTCACAGTGCTTTAACTAATGTTAACAAATGCAACTTTTGACTTTAACTTAAGAACAGCTAGTGCGACTAACCGTGGGAAGAGACGTTTGTATCCTCAAGAAAATAATTGTAATTTGTTTTTGATTATTGATGAACTAAGACCTAAACTCGCGGTGGTGATGACGTCAGTAACCCGCGCCATGGAGAAGTTCCGAAGGTACTTTCGAAAGTAATTTCAAGTAATTATATTCTTAATATCAATAATGCTGTTTTTACTTTGGAAGATTTTAATTTGGTTTTATAGGATTATGTTGAATTTATTGTCTTTATGCGGAACAGCCAGCTTTCACGAAACCTTTTGGCACGCCCCCTAACTTTCGTTTCACCAATGAGAAACCTTTTGGCACGCCCCCTACCTTTTGGCACGGCCATTGCTCCAGGCTGCAGCTACCCCTACTAGGAAACATCTGCTCAGGGCAGACGGAGTGTCTTCTCTTCTATGGTGACAGAGAGACACATATTGAGCAGCAAACACACAGCAGGTCTTGTGTTCTCCGAGCAGATACGCTAGTTTCTCCTGGTCTTGGTAGAGTTGTAAATGTGGGATGGATCTGCTGTATTTTGTCGTAGTACACTGTCCGTATATCTGTGTATTTGGAGCACTCTGTTAGGAAGTGCAGTTCTGTTTCCATCTGATTCAGGTCACAGTGTGAACACAATCTCTGCTCCGGGGGCAGCCATGTTTGTCTGTGTCTGCCCGTCTCTATCATCAGCTTGTGTCCGCTGAGTCTGTATCTGGTCAACGTGCTTCTCAGTTTCTTATCTGACACTGTGAACAGATACTCTGCCATACTGTACTCTCTTTAGGGACAGATAGCATTGCATTTTACTCTGTTGTTGAGTTTGGGTTTGCCAGTGAGTGATGTAGCTCTGTTTGATTTGTGCAGTGATCTGATTGGTTCTGATGTTGTGATTCAGAGCATCAGTAGATGTTAGTGAAGCATCAGGACTGAAGCTCTGGATCAGCTGGAGGAAGGGCTTGCTTTCTTTGCTCATCTCTTGGTATTGCAGGGCTTTATAATGGTATGATTGGGGGTCACTGAGCTTCAGATGTTTCCAGAATTGAATTGCCCTTTTTTGTATCTTAGTGATTAGAGGATATTTGCCTAATTCTGCCCTGCATGCGTTATTTGTTGTGTGCCGTGCACGTGTGTAATATATTTTACAGAGTTCTGCATGCAGAGTCTCAATCGGGCGTTTTCCCATTTGGTGAGATCTTGACTTGGGTTTGTCAGTGGACCCCACACCTCACTGCCATAGAGTGCAATGGGCTCAATTACTGATTCTACTATTTTCAGCCAAATTCTAATAGGGATTTCTATAGGACATTGCCGTTTTATGGCGTAGAAGGCCCTGCGTGCTTTATCTCTCAGTTCATTCACAGCATGATTAAAGTTTCCAGTGGATGTGATTTTCAAACCCAGGTAGTTGTAGTGTGATGTGTGAGTTATCTGGTTAGTGCCTAATGTAAATATGTGTTGTGTTCCCTGGGATTTGGATCTTTTCTGAAAGATCATAATGTTGGTTTTCTTCAGGTTGACTGTCAGGGCCCAGGTCTGGCAGTATTGCTCCAGCAGGTCCAGGTTCTGCTGTAGACCATGTTTGGTGGGAGACAGCAGGACCAGATCATCTGCATACAGCAGGCATCTGATCTGTGAGTCGTGTAGAGTAGGGGTCAACCGATTATCGGCGCCGATATTAAGCATTTTTACGATTATCGATATCGGCCATTTTCAAAACAGATTTGCCGATAATTTTTTTTATATATTTTTTTTTATGCAAACAAACATACTATTTACAGGTGACATTATTTATTGGTGAATAAATAATACAGGTGCAATTATTTAATGTTTAAATGCGCTATTTGGCTCGATGCAGCCTGTCTGAGCTCAACACTCTGTGAGAGTGAGGCGATCTCTGAGAGCAATCTCCGCCCACCGCTCATCTGATATGTAGAGAGTCATGAGTCCGACCAATCAACGCGGAAAACTGAGGCAGTCTCACACCGAAAGCACTTGCTAACTGGAGCTGCCTCAGTGATCACGCATCAGTTGTCTCTCAAAGGTACAATACGATTGCAATAAATCACAATCCACTACACTGAAGTTGCAAAACACCTCGCGGAAAATGCGGGCGGAATCGCGGAATGCAGTCATATAATGGAATTTACCGTAACGCGGAATGTCATGGAATTTGTCGAAGTTTGGATGAATTAATCAAAAGTAGGTCAATACACTTAAATCGACTCGCGCTATGGACTAGTATCTATAAATATTAAGCTGCAAAAACACTATTTAAATATGAATCCTACATGTTCTGCATCTCTGTTAATGAATGACAGACGTGCGGTTTCATTTACTGCACACATACATACTGAAGAGCGTGTGATGCTCGCGGTGTTTTCAGCATCTGCCGTCTCACTAAATGAGGACATAAATACATGAACAACATCCCCAGAACTGCTCGGACAGTCACTTCATGAGCATTTGACCGTTTCATTTGAGTAAAACGATCGTTATATCATATATACATAGGCTACAGAAACTTAAAAGGTTCTCATGGCAACCTGTCAAAATATAAGTTCGGTTTAGCCGAATATATTACTGTATACGTAATACAACTACAACAATTATTACAACTTTTGTTGAGAATAATCACACAATACGCTAAATACTTGTACTTTAAATTTTACAAAATGTTTACAGAATGCTTCTGGGTGATCCCTGCACTTATGTTATTATTAATATTACTGTTTACTTAATGTTGTTGTTGTTATTAACAGTTTTCAGAATTAAAGACATGTTTAAAAGCATTTAAAGAACGTTTTTTGTCAGAGCTCTTGTTATTATTAATTTTGGCATTCATTTTAATTTTTACACCAGACATGTATATCGGTTCAAAATATCGGTTATCGGTCTACTTGATCTGTAATAATCGGTATCGGCATCGGTCCTGAAAAACACATATCGGTCGACCCCTAGTGTAGAGTGAGGCCAGGGGCTGCAGATCGCTCCAGACTGAGCACCAGTTCATTGATATAGATGTTAAATAATGTTGGGCTTAAGCAGCAGCCCTGTCTCACTCCACGCTCCTGGGAAAGATACCTTGTGCGTTTGGTGTTGATTTTTACGCCACATTTACTTTCAGTGTACATTGATTTGATGAGGTCATAGGTTTTACCTCCTATTCCACTTGCAATAAGTTTGTAGAATAGTCCTTGGTGCCAAATTGAGTCAAACGCTTTTTTAAAGTCAATAAAGCATGCAAATATTTTATGCATATATATTATCTTGATGAACGTGTTTTTCAATCAGAGTATGTAATGTATAGATGTGATCAGATGTACGGTAATTTAGTAAAAATCCGATTTGACTTCTGCTCAGTACATTGTGTGTGGTGATGAAGTCTAGTAGTCGAGCATTTATTATGCTACAGAATAACTTTCCCAGGTTGCTGCTCACACAGATGCCTCTGTAGTTGTTAGGATCAGATTTATCTCCATTTTTAAAGATTGGTGTTATCAAGCCTTGATTCCAGATGTCGGGGAAGTAACCTACACGCAGGATCACATTGAATAGTTTTAGAACAGCTAATTGGAGCTTGCTGCTTGTGTGTTTTATCATTTCATCCTGATGCTTTTTGGAGTTGGAGGTTTTTGATTTTTTCTTTAAGTTCTTTATCAGTTATTGGGAAATCTAATGGGTTTTGGTTATCTTTGATTGTTAATTCTAGTTTTTCTAATTGGTTGATTGTTTGATTTTGCTTACAGTTCGTGTCTGTTTGTACTTTATTAAACAATGTTTGGAAATGACTTTCCCATATTTCTCCATTTTGAATGGGCAGTTCTTCATGATCAGTTTTTTTCAGATTGTTCAACTATCCCAAAATTGGTTTGTGATTTTGGTTTGTGATTATTGTTCACAAACCAACAATACTTCTCGATTATTGACTTCTCGATTATTGTTAGTTGTTTTTGGGTGTATTGTGCTTTTTTGGTTCTGAGTGTATATTTGTATTGTTTTAGTGTTGCACAGTAAAGATGACGGATCTCTGCATTATTGGATTCGTTATGTTTCTGATTTGACAATGTTCTCAGGTTTTTGCGAATAGTTTGACAGGTCTGATCAAACCAATTTTTATCATTTTTGAGTATTTGATTTTGTCCATTTTTTGTTTTCAATTTGGATATTTTTGCTGATTTTTCAAATATGTAATTGATATCTTTTACAGCAAGATTGACCCCTTCATTAGTGTGAGCATAGGTGTTATTTAGGAAGTTATCTATCAGCGCTTGTATTTTTTGGCTGCTAAGTGCTTTCTGATATTATTCAGCGCTGTTTTCACCCCATCTGTATGGTTTTCTGATGTTGTACAGCTTACTGGGCTTTGTGTTAATGTTATTTTCAGTTTTTTTGAGATACGCCGTGATTTGACTGTGATCAGACAGAGGGGTCAGTTCTCTAACGGTGAAGGATCTATGTCTGTTATCATATAATCAACTATGCTATTCCCAAGAGGTGAGCAACATGTGAATCTCCCTAAAGTGTCCCCTTGTAACCTACCGTTGATGATATACAGACCCAGGCTTCGACAGAGCTGCAGGAGGTCTTTCCCATTCTTGTTTACTGTATGGTCATGGTTATTTCTGTGGATATGGGAGAAAGTGTTGTTAATAACAGTTTGTTGTTGATGTATTTGCTACCTTGTGTGTCGGTGAAGTCCGGCTGTAGTCCTGTTCTTGCGTTCAGGTCCCCGCAGATGAGCACGTTTCCCTGGGCCTGGAAGTGGTTCGTCTCTTCCTCTAATGTGGAGAACATGTCTTCGCTGTAGTAGGGGGACTCTGATGGCGGGATGTATATGGCACACAGGAATATATCTTTTCTGGATGAGAGCAGTTCCTTGTGGATTTTAAGCCAGGTGAAGCATTTGCCTTGCTTTACTGTGTTGATGTGGTTGTGGAATTTTGATTTGTACCAGATTATTTGTCCTCCTGAGTCTCTTCCCTGTCGGACTGTGCTGAGTTTTTGTGATGGTAGGATGATTTCTCTGTAGTTGGGTGGGCAGTGGGTGATTGCGTCTGCCCTGCTCCATGTCTCCTGTAGAATTATAATGTCCATCTCCTTGATGCTCTTCTGGAATTCTGTGTTTAAACTCTTCAGCCCAAATGCTGATGAATTCAAGCCTTGAATGTTCCACATTGATATCGAAAGAGTTATTTCAAGAGTTCAAGATATAGAGTTCTTGTTTTAAAAAATAGAGGTAATCCTTTTCTAATGTAATCTAATATATTTAAAAAATAATGTTGTTGTTTTGTTTTTCTCGTTGTTAGGCAGATGTTTGTATGCTGTGTGGACCCTCATGCTGTCAGCTGGGCACTGATGTAGTTCAGCAGCTGTCTGATCTCGCTCATCTCCAGTGTATTTGTTTGTCCTTTCAGGGCCTGAGCATAGCTCCTGGAGTGTGGGAGTGGTGCTGAGATCAGTGTGTTATCAGCTGAGGGTGCATAGGCGGGTGGGAGGCTGGTTTATGCTGGTGATGGGCCCATCCTAGTGTGTCTCTGACTGTGTGTGTGTGTGTGTGTGTGTGTGTGTCTCTCTCTGTCTGCCTGACTGTGTGTGTGTGAGTTTGTGAGTGTGAGGTAAAGAAGACATTACAATTTTAACAAATATTATTAACTTTTACGAAAAAGCTTCTTCTGCTAAGGTTAATTGGACAAAAAGTGAGGGATTTATGGTTGGTAATTTTCAAAATCGTCCACAACTTCCAGGAGGGTTGCAATGGAAAAAAGATGGATCAAAGATTTTGAGTTTTTTTTGGGAATGAACAATTTCAAAGAAAAAACTGTGAAGGTCTGATAGAAAAGGTGTCTGGCCGGTTGTCGAAGTGGAGATGGTTGTTACCACAATTATCGTATCGAGGAAGAGTTCTGGTAGCAAACAATCTGGCTGCTTCCATTTTGTGGCATAAAACTATCGTTATGGAGCCACCAGAGGAGATTGTTTCTACTATACAAAGGACAATAGTCAACTTCTTTTGAAATGGACAACATTGGACTCGCGCTGCAGTATTATACTTACCGGTGCAGGAAGGTGGTCAAGGACTGGTGGATGTGCGAAATAGAATCTGTGCTTTCAGGATACAAGCTGCACAGAGATTTTTATATGATAAAGATGTGGAAAGACTGCAAGTGCGATCATGAGGAGAGTTGGTGGCTATGGACTTGATAAACAGTTGTTTTTAATGAACCTTGAAGAGATAAATTTATCAGAGCTCACAGTTTTCTACAAATCTATGTTACAAACATGGAAAAAAGTAATAGGAACAGAAAGGAATGTGGACAATCTAGAATACTGGGCACGGGAGGAATCACTTTTTTTAAATCGGCTGATTCAAACAAGATTGCTGTCTTCTGTGACTGTACGGAAATGTTTATTGAAGAACGGAACTGTGAAGTTGGACCACTTATTGAATAAAGAAGTGTGGAATAAATAAGGATGGAAATCGCTTGAAGAACTTAAAGAAGCAACAGGTTTGAGATCTTCACGTCTTGTGTCAAAATTAAATAAGAGATTTACAATGCTTTACCAAGTGGATACAGGACATTTATTGTACAAAGACCTGAAAATATCTTGGCTATTGGGAACAATGTGGAATTTCCGGAATTGATTGTTTCTCTAGCAATAACAAATTATGAAGAAGAAGCAGTGGATGCCATTTTATCTGCTCAGATTCCCCAGTTTTTTTCTTTTAAAAGCATGTCCAAAAAAGTAATGTATAATATTACAGTAAAGGCAGTGCATCAAGATTCATTGAGAAAACAAAAGGTTTCAAAGTGGCCAGATTTGTTGAACCCAGATTTCCTAATAAGAGACAGGTGGATGGCCGTATACAAGCCTCCTGTGGAGAAGCGTACTGGTGATCTACAATGGAGGATAATTTATGGAGCAATAGCTACAGATCAGCATGTGGCTCACCTGAATATAGCTGTTAAAGGGGATTGCAGATTTTGTGGGGGAAAAGATTTGGAGCATTTATTTTTAAAGTGTGAGAGATTAAAAGTATAGATCCAGAAGAAATGTTGAAGTGGTTAATAGTAGGGAGGCTAAAGATTGAATTTGCATATTACAGGTTAACAAATAATTTATGGGGTTTTTATGAAGTATGGTGTGTCAATGAAGTGCTATGTATGTTGCAAGATAATCAGCTTGTTTTTAATTTGTGAAAGTGTTGATTTATTGTTTTTGTGTTTTTCTTTTCCTCACTATTAAAATATGATCAGATTGATGGTCATATTGTATAGAATTGTGAAGTAAAAATGTACCAATAAAAGTGTTGTTAAACCTCTCTCTCTCTCTCTCTCTCTCTCTCTCTCTCTCTCTCTCTCTCTCTCTCTCTCTCTATATATATATATATATATATATATATATATATATACTCTGTCTCTCTCTCTCTCTCTCTCTCTCTCTCTATCTCTATGTCTCTCTCTCAGTGGAGGTTGTTTGTGGTCAGGAAGTGTGACTGTGCTTCAGTGCTGCTTGAGCAAAAGTCATTGCAGAGCACATCCGGCCTGTGTGTCTTTAAAAGAGTGCAGACATCTTCACTGAAGGATACGGCTGAGGTGAGTTTCATTCGCTACAATTGTTTGAAAAACCATCACATTAGATCTTATAAATCACATCGTTTTATGTGTTGAATGTGAACATGCAAACCATGCATGTGGCTTAAAGAGGGCTCCGTTACTTTACGAATGACACGTAAAGATGAATTCAACGCCCATTTCTGTGGGTGGTTTTGACAGAGTTTCAAAGCTTCAAACAGATGTATATATATCATGAGAAATGCATAACTACCAAATAAACCTGATTCCACTGATGGTTTATATTGTCTTTATCTATATTGCCTTTGTTGTGTAAATGCTGATCGTCGTTTCTGGCGGTCTCATGCACATGGCTGTAAACTCTCGTGGTTTTGGGGTGTTAGAGCGGCGTAGATATGATAGCTTTTCTCTACCGATGCACTTTTACACACTCAAAATGTTTGATCATGTGCTGTGTTGAATGATCATGTTATAGATGTAATTTGTTTTCTGAAATCTTTGGAGCTTGGTGGCCAGCGTGGGACGAACATCACGACCTGAACATGAGCTCTTCTTCCTAAACTTTTCATGATGACCGTCTGAAAGAGAAGACTATGGAGGATATTGTAGACTATCAGGAGTCTGAGCCGTATCTGGAGGCCATGCAGTACATAGAGAGGATGAAGCAGAAGGAGAGCTGTGTGGATCACGATGGGTCTCTGTATCCCGGCACCGTTCCCTGCTCTCCTCTCTCTTACGCTACTGTACAATGGGACACGCCAGAGCCTCCCGGGTCGTCTGAGGCCAAGCTGGACTCCGTCACCAACCCGAGGTATGACTGGACACTGGATCATCCATCCGCAGACCAGGACACTGCTGTTGATTTCATACCTGAAGCCGAGTCACAAGCGGACGTCATGTTTGCATCTTCCCAGGTATGTCAGTGAAAGCGGAAGGGCCTTGTGGTTTTTCTGGTTAGACATGTTCTTGTATCCGGTGACCTGCTTTCTTAGTGCTGTGTGTGTGTGCGCTGTATAATCTGCTTTTATGCATTGTTACAGCTTAGAGGAACAGCTTAGTTTAACAACTTTCAACACGTACAGTATAGTTTGCTTGAATGACTTAGAATATAATTTTGACCAGTAGAGAAAGATGGCGAATGTTTGTATATTTGAGTGAAATGAATATATTCTGATTGGTTTTTATCCTCCAATAGACATGTGATGCTCAGAAGTCAGATATGCAAACACATGAAGATGTCAACGGTAACATTTTAAGTCTTAATTATTCTATCCTGTGTTTTTGTAATGTGGTGTGATTTAACCCTTGTGCAATTTTTTAGACACATTTGTTCTTTCCGTTTTTGGATAATTTTGCCTGTGTTATTGTCAGCTGCTTATATTTTGGCATAGGTGTGTATTTTTATTCTAATTTTACTATTTCACTTCCATTTGCTTTAATAAATCATTTTTTGCACCAGATACACAAATAAGTTCCTCTCAGGACCTTAAAGAGAAAAATGTCCTCATTAAAATGGCAATTTTTAATCACAGTGTCGTTTCACTGTAAAATTATGCAATATTTGTTAATAGGCTTTCATTCTTTTGGCAAGGCTTTAAACTTAAATTTTACTATATGGTGTCATTTTTTTCAGATTTGGTCTATAAAGCAAATACTTGCTTTATTCTGGTTTTCTGCTTCTGCATATTATAGAGCTAATTAGACAATGTGTGTGTTGGTATGGATGTCAGAGGTGTGTGTGTGTGTTCTTGTAATATTTGAGAGATACTGTAAATCATAAATCCAAGCACTTTGTCTCCAGCGGAGAGCATCTAATGGAGAAAATCTGGCACTGCGTCCAACCAAAATCTTACTGAAAGCAAATTTTTGAGATGCCAACTTCAAATTCGGAACACAACTTGATTAAATTTATGGCTTTGATTTTTTTTTAGCTGGTATAGAGTTTAAAATGTTTAATAAAATATATATTTTATTTAAAATATTGTTCATAAATCATTGTCATAACTAAAACCTCTATAACTTTTTTTGGTTTCACTTTTTTAATCTTATAATACTTAGACAATGATCTTCTTTGAATGAGACCAAACTTAACTCTGTGCTCCCAAGCTTCACATTTTTATAACAGTTTTCTGACATGGATATTTTTGTCCACTTTGGACCTATACATAACTTTTTTTTAAATTGACGAACAAGGGTTAAATAATGGAAGTGCTTTAAATCATATTGGGGTGTGGTTGTAATTGTGTGACGATTGTGAATAGTGACATAGATTGTGTTTGTCAGCTGTGAATGTGGAACTGTTTGCTGACTCAGTCGATTTGGCTTCCTCTTTATGAGTTTATTGCATAACCTTTAAAATGTGTCCGCATGCACTTCAGTTTTCCATCAGCCATTATATTCCTAGAGGTTTGGACTTGGTGTTGTTTTGTTGTTCTCAGAAATCAGTATGACGTGGAAGTATTTATCTGTGCATTTTTCCATCAGACTCCAGAGCAGATGCGACTGAAGAGCATTTTGAAGCTTCTGATGGCGTTCAGATCTTTATGGATTCAGAGATTCAACCGGGTCCGGAGAGCTCACAGTCGCTGGAAGAGACGGACCCCGACATGTTAGGCTTTCCCGAAACGACTTTTGCCCATGAGGAAAGCACAGATTCAGGCAGTGAAGAGCAAACTGGAGAGTGGACTGAGACCGAGGCAAACGGAGAATCGTTAGACGCCGATATTCAGGATCAGATTCTAGAACCTGATCGATGTTTGGAAAAAGAAGAGTCAAGTTCCCCAGAGATCCAGTCTGATCTGTCACAGGACGCCTTCATCCCAGAACCACCGGACCTCAAGGACGATTCGGTGCAGCTCGAGGAACTTATACTGACACAAGAGCCAGAAAACATAAGCACATCTGTTACAGTGGCAGAGATGAACCAGAATAATGGCACTTTACAACAAGCAGAAGAGATTCAGGGCGTCTCGGAGCAATTAAACGCACAAGACCAAGAGCATGTAGAAAGACCTGCAAGCTCCGAGCAAAAGTCTGACCCAGAAAATGAACCGCCAGAGCAAGCAGAGCAGAGCGAGCGCTTCAGATGTCCAGATGAGAATCTGTCCTCAGAGCAGATCCAGAGTTCAGATGAGGAGAAACCCTGCGATCAAATGCCACCATCTGAGTGTTCAGACGCGTCCGGTGACACGAAGCAGCCGGCAGACGCGGAAGAGCATGTACAAGATGAGACATCAGAGCCGGTTATAGACACAGAACCCGCTGGTCCCTGCATCAACGGCAGCGCTGAGCTCGTAAATAGAGCCGAGGCTCAACGGTTGGCTGAGAAGCTCTTTAGACTGGACGGTTTTCAGCGTACAGATGTGGTCCGACATCTGGACAAAGAGTAAGTCTCTACATAGCATTGATTAAGTGTCAAGCAACTATTTGTGTTTCCACCAAATGTGCTCATTTGCTGTTTCTTTTGACAGCAACGAGTTCAGTCGTGCCGCCGGGGAAGAGTACCTCAAGTTCTTTGACTTCACCAACCAAAGTCTGGAGCAAGCGTTCCGGTAGGCTCCTTGTTTCCAAACTCTGAGCACATACTGAGGAGATCCGTCAAGAGTCGCTTTTCAAACCTTCCTGGTTCTTAGGTCATTTCTGAAGGAGGTGGTTTTGACCGGTGAGACTCAGGAGCGTGAGAGAGTCCTGCAGCACTTCTCCGCTCGTTTCCAGCAGTGCAATCCTGACGTGCTCTCCTCCACCGGATCCGTGCTCATGCTCACGTGTGCCGTGATGCTGCTTAACACTGACCTGCATGGACAAGTGAGTCTCTCACAACCGCAGAAAAAGATATCAGTAAGACCCCAAACTCTTGAGTCGTCTACCGTCTTTGTGAGAGTAACCCTTTTGTGTCATCAGAACGTCGGGAAGCCCATGTCCTCGGCTGAATTCAGTATCAAATCTGGACGGCATGAATGGAGGCAAGAACTTCAGCAAGGACTATCTGAAAGTATGAGAGCCAAATAATCTCGGTCCCGAGGTGTTCTCGTGTCGTGTTATTAACTCTGTTTCTTCTGCCTCTTTCAGAGTCTCTACAGCTCCATCAAGAGCGATCCGCTGCAGTGGGCCATGTGAGTAAACTGACCTGTGGCGCCGATCCAACTTTGATCTGATGTTTCATCATGTTTATCTCTGTTCCTAGAGAGGAAGGCGTTCTGGCTAAATCCATGATGCGGAGCAGGATTCGGACCAGGATGGACTTCTGCGCTCAAAGAGTAACCCATTCCAGGATCTCCCTCGACACCAAGGCCACCGTATTCCAGAGAGGCTTTTTTAAACGCATACGCAGACATCGATGGCAAACGCAGTGAGTCACAGTGTGGTTAAAGAGAAGTGTTGTGTACAGTTAGGGATGCTCAGTAGCCAGTCGTTTAGATGTGTGGCCCTTCAGTAGCGTAACTGATTGATATTCAGCAAATATAGACAGTAGAGAGTTTGCATACTAATGGGATTAATGCTCGCAGCAGACGCTTTGAAGTAGGGCTGGGCGATAATTTGATAATGATAATTATCGCGATATAATTTTCCTCTAAAACGATATGAAGAGTTTGATAAATGTTCAATATAATGTTTATGCGCCAAAAGCGGAACGAAACCACGCGACTCATTTGAATCGCGCCACACGGACCGTTTATCCGCTCGGATCACAGTTCAAACTGCCGCGCGGCACGTGAACACCAGCAGTGCTGTGAGATTCAGTCAGTAGGCGTTGACTTAGCGGCGCTGCACAGAATGGTCAGTGTAAGATATCAAAGTACCGCGAGAGCCATTCTAAAGCATAGGTTTCATCTGCTCTCTTATCTCTCGCTGTACTTTGATGTCATACACTGACCATTCTGTCTGTGCAGCGCCGCTTTAAGTCGAACGCGTCTAATGTTAGAACACAAGCCGAACAGGAGAGACACTGTGTGCAACGAGACAGTCAGAAGACTTTTCAATCTGCACATCGCCATTATTTACCATGGATTTACTGTAGTAACACTCACTGCACTATGGTATTGTGGCAGAAATGTGGGATATTCACATTGAGTTTTATTACAGGAATAATGGTATATAATTATAGTAAGTATGTGTGGTTAAGGCAGTTAAAGCGTGTCTACATTTATACTGAATGATTTTAGACTGTTTTAGACCACTTAAAAACTATTTAGTTATATTTCTACCATGTTAATGAGGTGCTATATGTGTAGTTTTAACTGTTTATCATTATTTAAATGTATGCTACTATGGGGGACCAATGCTTAATACAAATAAAAACTTGGTCAGAATAAATTATACCATATAAAACTGAGGTTGCTACAGATGTTACTGATTTTGATAATGAACAAAAATGTAACTCTGCATCCAAACTCAAACGACTATCAAATGTGCATTTCTAAGAGACAAAAATTATATTATTATCATTAATATTATGAGGCAACCCAACCCTGTTTCTTGATTTGAAACAATATCACTCATTAGAGCATGCAGAAACTAAGAAATAAATTTTTCTATTTAGATATTAATGGTCTGGTTTCTACAACTTTCACTTTGGAGCAAAAATCTGGCTTTAAACTGAAAGAAATAAAGATTTGACATTTATCGTGATAATTTATAGTATGATGTCAGTAGAGGGTGATGCTTTTAGAGACTGTGCTGCTGACAGTCTAGTCACTCTGACCTGTTAACACATAAATATAAATCCATTGTTTTGATTTAAAATCCAAACTTTGATACTGAAAAATGCTTCTTCAGCATTGCATTGTGTAATTCAATCTTGCATAGACGTACTCGCAGTTAAACAATAAATAGAAACCATGTCTTGTACATTTTACTCCTATATACTTTCCCCACTTTTATATACTGTATTAAGCTGCTCAAGCAAGTGTCAAAAAGCCTACTTGTCTTATGTTAAAAGGTAGTAAGCTATCACAAACATTTAGATGGACCACGGACAGAAACAGTCGTCTCTTGTGACTTTTGCATTTAAATCTTCATTACAAGTAATCCTGCAGTACTAAAGAACTTTGAACTACCTCCACGAGTACCATCTGTTATTAGATGTTCATCTAAAACTGTACTTTTCCTAGTTTTGTACAAATCTAGCAGAGCTCCCATATGAACTTGTCATTATTGAGTAATTATTTACGTCTAGTTAATAAGTTGAGGATCCAGATCCCACACACTGATAACAAACTGAACTGATTTGCAGCTCCATGGGGAAAGCAAGCTGGAAGACGTTTTATGCCATGCTGAAGGGAATGGTGCTTTACCTGCAGAAGGTTTGTTGGCAGATACTGATGCTGGATATTAGTGATATGTAACTAAGAGCATATGGACAGCCAGAGTGTTTTAGCATGTCTGCTTTTTATAGAACCCTGCCAAAGCATCAATACCAGTATGGGTAAAAGCGGTCGTTAGTGATCCGTGTCTCTTTCTGTCCAGGATGATTACGTGAAGGACTGCCAGAGCTCAGAGGAGGTGGTTAGTGTTCATCACGCTCTAGCAGAGCAAGCTCTGAATTACACCAAGCGGCCGCACGTGTTTCGCCTGCAGACGGCTGACTGGAGAGTCTTCCTCTTTGAGGCTGCGTGAGTTTGTGTGCAGATTCTCCTTAAACCCAAATTTCTCCAAACCCCCCATTTAAAGGGGTCATAAACTGAGAAATCAACATTCTCTTGATCTTCTGACATACAAGAGGTCATTATGCTATGAACACGTACTGTAAGTTTCAGAACTCAAAACTTTATTGTTAGTCTAAAAACAGCTTATGTTCATCACTGCCTGTTTAGCCCCGCCCACAGATTCTACATCACTGCCCATATAGCCCCGCCCACAGATTTTACATTGCTGCTTGTTTAGCCCTGCCCACATATTTTACATCACTGCCTGTTTAGCCCCGCCCACATATTTTACATCCCTGCCTGTTTAGTCCCACCCACAGATTCTACATCACTGCCTGTTTAGCCCCGCCCACAGATTCTACATCACTGCCTGTTTAGCCCCGCCCACCGATTCTACATCACTCCCTGTTTAACCCAACCCCACCCCCAACAGATTATACATCACTGCCTGTTTATATTCTACATCACTGCCTAACCTTAACCTGCCCGGCAAACACAGATCTACGCAGAAACCAAACAATATACTTTATTTGATTAACTTTACGTTGAATGAAGTTCCAGACCATGTCAGTAAGAACTCTGCCTTGTTTGCTTTATTTTATCGCGTATTCGTTTACAATCAAGGCACAATTCAATGCAGGATTTAAAAAAACTATGCTGTGCGACTATATTGGATCTGACAGTAATGTTGCAACACACAAGCGTGAGTAACTGTTTTATTACATGATCGTTTGATATGTACTGAGTATTTATGCTGAGTCAAATACACACAACTATAAGCCAATCACAGCAGGGGGGGGCGTTTACTTCTGAGCCTACAATCCGCCACGCCTACTCAAACAGAGAATTCTGATGAGGAGGTTAAAAACAGGACAGAAAATAGCTTATTACTTCTAAATTATGATGTTTTTTGATGTGAGAGTCTTGATAATATTATAAGTGGACCTCAGAGAATAGTATAAAACAATAAAAGCAAAGGCAGCTCGTGACTCCTTTAACAACTCGTCACGTCTCCTTCAGTTCCACGGAGCAGATGAACTCCTGGATCGGCCGGATCAACCTGGTGTCTGCGCTGTACTCCTCGCCTCCGTTCCCCGCTGCTGTCGGCTCTCAGAAGAAGTTCTGTCGGCCGATCTTACCTGACGCAGTCCCACCTCATGCTGGTGAGAGCGTTCTCTATCCCAGAGTAGCATCATGTGTGGGTCTCACTCAATACACAAACGCTATAATCCTAAGTATATCAATAATAATGTCAGTGTGTAGTGTTCTCTGCTCGCTCAGCACATCGAGCATCTGCGTCTCGTTAGGGTGTATTTGTCATTGTTTCCATCAGGACAAACAGCTGCAGTCGCATGCGGCCATGCTGCACAGTTTCCAGCAGGACCTGACCTCCCTCCAGCAGGAGGCGCCGGAGAGCCGGAGGAGCAGAGCCCGGGAGCTGGAGGAGCTCCGGCAGAGAGGAGTACTTACAGTACGAGGTGCGTGTTTCTCAAAACCTTCTCGTATAAGTCTCTTACAGATTCTGTCATCATTTACTCACCCTCACGCTGTTCCATGATGACAGAGCTTTCTTAATTGGGTAAACTATCTCGTTGGAATATTTTTGGAAGTGATTATGGACGGTGTAATATTTACAGTCAATATTATCTCTTGATTTGCTAGTCGTTAGTACAGTTGACAGGAGACGTAACACCTGTCTGGATGTAATATGTGTCCATAAGCAGCATAGCAATAGCCAACAATACATTGTTGTGGCTCAAAATTATACATTTTTCTTGTACGACAAAAATCATTAGATATTAAGATCATGTTCCATGAAGGTATTACTACCGTAAATATATCAAAACGTATGTTTGATTAGTTATATGCATTGCTAAGAACGTAATTTAAAGGTGATTTTATTTTTGCACATATTCCAGATTTTTAAATGCATAAATCTCAATTTTGAAAAATTAACTGGTTTTGTGCTCCAGGGTCACATATGCAGATGATATAAACAGCATTTCCAGATCTATTATTCTAATGCATATTATATTATATCACATATAATGTATCATTTTCCACGCTGGTTTAATTTCACCGTAACGAGTGTTTTCACAGAAGTCTCGTTACGAAGTCTATCTGAGCGTTCTGGAGGCCTGGCAGGCGCTGGACAAGTCCGATTCATTGGTCGCTGACCGACTGAACGCGCTGGATGAGGGATTGTGGAGCGGATCCATGGACGAGGAGGCTGGCGCGGGATGAAGAGATCTCACTCCAGTCCATCTCTGGAGCTAGAATCGCCTGCTCAGCCCGTCGTCAAAGTCCGACGCAACATCTCTGAGAGACGGACCTACCGAAGATCGTGATTCCCGCCGAACAAAGAGCTTTGAAGCAAGCAGACTCTTACACAAACTGTCGGAAACGCTTCTTGAATCCTTACATCATTTAATGTATTTTTATAGTCCGAGGTTAAAATAGCAACAGCTGTAGTCTTATATATATATATATATATATATACAGAATGTTTGCACAATGCTCTTATTAATGATTCATTGTGTCCACAAGAGGGCGATGTTGCTCGATGTTTAAGGAGAAACACACTGTTATTCAAGCTCCTTTCAAGATTGAGTGTGTCATCCAGAAGACACTCTTAAAGGGACAGTTCACCAGAAAATGAACAATCTGTCATCATATACTTTAGATGTTTGTTCTGAACACAAAGAGTTGTGGGAAACTGAGCAGTATTTTCTTTCTTACTATGGAAGTCTTCAAAATATCTTGCTTTGTGTTCAGAACAAACACATTCATACAGGTTTGAACTAAAATAAATGATGGCAGAATGTTAATTTTTGGGTGTACTGTCTCTTTAAGTGTTTTGTTTATAGCACTTTATCTATTCGTGTCAATAGATTTCAATCATATTCAGTAAAATGTGTTTTCACTTTTACACTCACCAAGCTTTAAATTTGTATTCCTGAAGGGATTTGTTGATATATAACGTGCTCGATTATATACAACATTTTAACCCCCCCCCCCAAAAAAAGCCTTTTCTGTCCGCTCTAAGCCTTACGAAGTGACTAAATGGGATTCCTCTGTAAAATCTTTTGACTCTAATGTCAAAATAAAATGAAATGATAATTTTGAAACATCCAGTGTTTAGATTTTCATACTTGACATGCATTCAAATTAGCGCCTATTTAATTAAATATTGACTTAACATTTTAGAAATCTTTTGATGAAATAAAGTGTGCAGTCATCAATGAGCCGGGTAAGTACGGCCATAACTATTAGTTCATTGTTTTATCCTAATTACCTGCAGTGTCTGGCCTTAAACGAAGCACAAGAGCCGAGTCATTAGCTCTAAGCTCTCGAAGGAGTTTCTGGATGAATGTGTGGTCCAGAATCACAGTAAACCCAGTGAATGAAGGTTGTGTGTTCCTCTGAATGGGTATCAAGTGTTTGTGATCATTTCATTTAAACCACAGCCCGTCATTAAGCTCAGATGCTGAGGACGTGTTTGATGGATTGTGGCTTCGGCTCTGGATGCTCAGGATGTGTCGCTTGATAAAGATCTGGAGATAATGCCGGCTGTTGACACGTAAACAGATCGTGAGGGAAAACAATCAAGCTGTCAGAGAGTCAGAACATGACTGAAGCAGGAATTGTGTGCGTTCAGAACAAACTAAAAGTGCTCGTGTTTTCAGTCCAATAGGTAGCCTTCATATGTGCATTGAGAGGGTTCTTGGTGGTAACCGTGATGGAAAATTATCCAAAAAGAGGCTTTTTGAGTTGTAATCATTACCCCAACAGGATTAAATGACGAGATGGACCTTGCATGTTTTTCTAAACATGATAATTACCACCTCGTTGATTAAGATCAGTTTTTTGCCTCACGTATGCTCTCTGGGCTGTTTTTAATACACTTTGCACTTTTGTCATTTTTTTCACTTTTGCATATTAAAAATAAAAACTAAATTTTCGATAGACCTTTTTTTGGTATGTTTGAATTTTTGCAGTGTGCCGACAAATTCAGCTACCTATTGGACTAAACGCCACGTATATCCAGACTAACTGCACTGTGGAGCTCCAATGTAAGCACATTAACCCTGCTAAAAAAAACAATAGAAACCATCACAGAAATTCTAATGGTTTCCATTAAAGTACCATTATAAACCATTAGCTTTTTTCCAGTAAAACCATTACAAAATTCATTTTGTTTTTGCATTTTAGGCATTTTTTCCAATAGGATTTAACATCCCACCAATAGAATCCATCACATACCAGTAGACACCATTATAGTTTCCATTAAACCCAATACTATAAGCATTAAACCCAATACTATACGCATTAAACCCAATGCTATACGCATTAAACCCAATACTATAAGCATTAAACCCAATACTATACGCATTAAACCCAATACTATAAGCATTAAACCCAATACTATATGCATTAAACCCAATACTATACGCATTAAACCCAATATTATAAGCATTAAACCCAATAATATAAGCATTAAACCCAATACTATAAGCATTAAACCCAATACTATAAGCATTAAACCCAATACTATAAGCATTAAACCCAATACTATAAGCATTAAACCCAATACTATAAGCATTAAACCCAATACTATAAGCATTAAACCCAATACTATAAGCATTAAACCCAATACTATAAGCATTAAACCCAATACTATAAGCATTAAACCCAATACTATAAGCATTAAACCCAATACTATAAGCATTAAACCCAATACTATAAGAATTAAACCCAATATTATAAGCATTAAACCCAATACTATAAGCATTAAACCCAATACTATAAGCATTAAACCCAATACTATAAGAATTAAACCCAATATTATAAGCATTAAACCCAATACTTTAAGCATTGAACCCAATACTATAAGCATTAAACCCAATACTATAAGCATTAAACCCAATACTATATGCATTAAACCAAATACTATAAGCATTGAGCCCAATACTATAAGCATTAAACCCAATACTATAAGCATTAAACCCATTTTCTGTTGTTTTGGGCAGGGTTGTGTTGTTTTTGTCAGCAGGGAAATGTGCTCTAAAGATGGCAAGATGAGCGATTAGGAGTCCTCGCCACTGGATAGAATTATGTTTAAGAACGCTACATGAACCGAGTGTCACAAAGTGCTGCAGAAATTGAGAAGGTGTGTTATTCTGAAGCATGCGCACACAGTCGAGCTGTTTTCACCGGTGCGTGACGTCTGCGCTGTTCCTGGACCGAGCTCAAGTTCCTCTGGGTTTGTGTTTCTGCACGTCTGTCTGGCTGAAGGGTTTTGTGGTCGCTTGTCAGGCCTGGTTGAGTAATTAAAAAGGCAAGCGGAGGCTTTTCTTCATTAAGGGTCCTAAGCAGCGCTCGTTCTCGCTTGATCCGTCACAGAAATTCCTGACATCATTCCTCTGGATTGCTCTTTGTGCCGAGGCTCAGACGCGTTAACGCTGGTTCTGGTTGATTCTCCATCTGCTCCGCCGCTCCTCATCGCTCCCCTGCGTTCATCTCCGGATACGAACTCGAGAGATGTGAGAGACGGTGCAAGCAAAGACCGGTTTAAAGATCATTGTGTCGTGTCTATTCCCCCGTCCATCTCCTCTCTCGTTACAGTGGGGGTGTTGCCTTCCGTGTCATGTTCAGAGATGATCGGACGAGGTTTGAGGATTCATGTGGTTATGGGTTCTTTCATATCTGAGTATTTCTTTCACTCGCAGACTCTGGACACATGCTGATGATTCTGTCCCTCTCAAGCAGACTTGTGTTTGTGTTGGTTTCTGCTAAAGTGGCCCAGGGCATCTCACCCGCTTACCTGAGTTTGGCCTCAGTGCTGGGCCACGCTCACAACGACCCGAAGACACTAACGGGCTCCGTTCTTCATACTGAGTGAAGAGAGACCCCCGAACGAGAACTCAAGCTGTGTGTGTGTGTGTGTGTGTGTTGTGTGTGTGTGTGTGTGTGTGTGTGTGTGTGTGTGTGTGCTCACTGTGTGTGTGTGTGTGTGTGTGTGTGTGTGTGTGTGTGTGCTCACTGTGTGTGTGTGTGTGTGTGTGTGTGTGTGCTCACGGTGTGTGTGTGTGTGTGTGTGTGTGTGTGTTCACTGTGTGTGTGTGTGTGTGTGTGTGTGTGTGTGTGTGTGTTCACTGTGTGTGTGTGTGTGTGTGTGTGTGTGCTCACTGTGTGTGTGTGTGTGTGTGTGTGTGTGTGTGTGTGTGTGTGTGTGTGTGTGTGTGTGTGTGTGTTCACGGTGTGTGTGTGTGTTCACGGTGTGTGTGTGTGTGTGTGTGTGTGTGTGTGTGTGTGTGTGTGTGTGTGTGTGTGTGTTTGTGTGCGCAGTTGGATGTGTTAAATGCAGAACACACACTCTGAGTATGTGTCTCTGTACTCGGCCACATGTCACTAGATGTCTGCGAGACGCGTCCCGTCAGCACTGAATGCATCAACATAATTCTGCCAATTTCAGATAATGGTGCCATATTTCGCCATAAAAAGCATATTTTTATTATCATTACTTTTTAATGCCAGATCCTTAAAACAATGTCTCTGCTTAAAATATTAAATCAGTCTTTAAAATCACGTAGTATCGCTCCTTTCAACACCAAACATTATAACTGAAAAATAATTTATGAATTCAGATCAAATCACGTTTCGCTGCCAAATGGAGCATAACAGCCTCTGACACAAAATAGATAATTATGGCATAATTCTAACTATTAGATCTTAAAACTCAACAACTGCTGTAAAGTGAAGCTGAGCGATAAAACAAATCATATATGTCACTTACACTTACTGTATTACACAATAACTTTAATAAATGTAGTTAATATCTCTGTACTGCCTTCAAACCTTCATCTAAGCTTGCAAGCAATGCTTCGTGCATTATGAAATAGATATTTGGTTTTGAAAACTGGAACTGTTTTCTTGCTTATATTTATGCAGTATGCAATAAAACATCAATACGGAATTATATTATAGATATTAATAAAAAAACTGTACTTTTTATTTTTATTAAAACTACAAAATCTTCAATATTTGTATTAACTTTACCGTAATTTAGAATCATCGTGTAATATATCACAGCCCATATAGAAAAAATACAACATATTATTTGGACTGATAGTCTTATTTTGAGGCATTTAGTGCATGATATTTTTATTATTTTTCTGAAAACGTAAAATAATAAATTCCTCACTTGCTCAAAATCAGACATTAATATAAGAGGTGTAATCCGAGTCGCTCCAAACCTGCACAGGGGTTCATAATAAACTATTCCTGATTAGAAAAGAGCAAATGTATTGATGTTTCAATAAACAGATTATTCATAATCTATTTTGCTTAAATGCATATAAATGTTTGATTTGTGGACAGTGCGAATATGGAAAGACTTGGGATGAAGCTGTCCGCTCCACATGACCCGAAAACACTATCCAAGCTCAACACAAACGAGCACTAATTAACCGCTATTGAAAAGGCTGCATGAAATCAATGAATGAGGCTGGTGTGTGCATTCAGCCGATCTGGGTTCAGAGCTCTCCTCTCTGACTCGGTTCATGTTCGTAGGCCGGCCGTTCAGGAGAGGACTTGGAGTTTGTTGTTGACTACAGCGTAAAGGTTTAGTGTCTCTCTGAAACACACGTGAAGTGTATTAGCACACCACCAGCGAGCACGGGCCCCGTCTGCCTGTGCTTTGGCTCCTGTGATGATGGTCTTCCAGAGGCCTGCGGTTCCAGCCCGCTGACCGTATTGTGCTGCCGGACTCATTACTGGCAAACCCACCGCCGAGCGCCGTGCTAATAGGCCTGAGTCGCCCGGGGCGGGCGAAGGGAGGGCTATGGGGCACAAATACAGAGAGAGACGGGGAGCAAGTATTATCACGGCCTTTATGGCCACACATTCTTGATTTCTCACTCTCTTTGGATTTCAGCAGCATCAAGGTTTGATGGTTGCGGGCAGGATCCCAGTTGGCAGACATTTTTTGAGGATGGTGACAGAAGGGGATTTTGTGTCATTTTTGCCTCCGTGAAAGGCACACGCACGCGCACACACACACGCACACACTGCGCGCACACACGCGCACGCACACACAAACACACACAGACACACGCACACACACACAAACACGCACAAATAACCTCAAGCTCGCTCGCACACACACACACACACACACACACACACACACACACACACACACACACACAGACAGAGAGAGAGAGACACACGCACGCGCGCACACACACACAACCTGCTTGTTAGTTTCTGCGTGCTTGAACACAGAAATGTAAATGTTTTCAGTGAGGGCATTTACATGCACAACAACACAACACAACACCGCTAAAGAGTAGCTGGTTGTATAAACGTGATGAAAACTGGTGAAACGGACATGCGCAGAAGAATCCGCGGCGGAGGTGACGCGCGCAATCATAGTAATACTTAAGTTCTTAAAGCACGTTTGGTTTACATGTTGTCGGGTTATGGATCATGTATTTATGTGATGAAGGGAATCCGGCCGAAAACAACATTTGAAAAATAGCTTATTATCTAAAAATAAAACTTCCTTATTCCAGCGATCATAACGTGAAAAGTCGTCCTTTGTTTTGTGTGTTAGGAAAGGTTCAGATGAGCGCGTGTCTAGAGTTTTTAATATGCATTGGGGAGCTACAACAGTTTGATTCAACGCCCGTAATTGTGATTTTATTTTATTTTTTTAACCCCTACGATTTGTGTTTCTCGAACTTTAATATTTACATTCATTTTATATAATATTTCCGCTATTTGCGATCAGTGTGCTAGGCCTAATAAAATATAGGCTACTTGTTCTACATTCATTTTGCCATAAACACCAGTTCTTCTGTGCACACTCTAATTCAAAATAATATAACTTAAGGGAAATGTTTTAATTCAAACTTAAGTATGTGTGTGTGTGTGTGTGTGTGTATGTTTTATCTGTATTTCCCCAAACTGATGTTATGATCACTCCCGCTCTGCAGCACAGCCAGAACTCATCCGAAAGAAGTGAACATCATTCATCACGGGATCCAGGTGGGCCGCGGCACCGGCGAACCGTGGCCTCGTTAAACAGACATTATAATGAGCCGAGAAATAATTGCAAATAAAAGTATGTGATGCAGAAAATAAAAAGGGAAATTAAACAGATGCGCATGTTTTCAGGATCATTGCTTTCGTCCCTTTCATGTGTTCAGTTAAACCGCTGACGGGCGAAAAATATGCGTCATAATAAATCATGCTTTTCAACATTAAAATAGTAGAAACACCAATAATCATCACCGCCAGTGACCCTATAGTCTAGCAGCCTGTGTAATTAGGCCTAGATAAAACTTTGATTTATTAAATAATAATCACTCGAGCTGGTGTTCTAACAATTGCGCTTATTATTATTATTATTATTAATAATAATAATATTATTGTACAAGACAGGAAAAAAGAGAAACACACATTAGTGTAGTTTGCCATGCTTTATTTAATTCAAAATAATTCTGTAGAAATTATTAATTTACATTTGAATAATATAATTAACAGTACAATAAAACGCAATCTCTGAAACTCAAAACTCGTTTAATCACAGAAACATAAGCATGATATAATAACATAAGCTAGAATATAAACGAATGGATCGCTTCAGCCCTAATAATCATGTAGAATAGAAATTAATTTCATTTTAATAGCCTTCTATATTTACACATAACATCAGATGTATGTAATGTACTGTCTCTGATAGTCCTTATTTTGATTTGTTGACGATGATGAAATGCGGCACATTGAACAGAGACATTATTTATATTTCCTTTTAATATCTATGCATCCCATCCGAGATCGATTCATAACTCAGCTCCAATGCAAACTCGGTCAGCATAGAATCAGTTTATTTCTATAGTTTATTTGTTCAATTGAGTGGATTTAGTTTTTTGTTTGGTGGTATTTGTAACTTAAATCCACGTAAAGCTGCTTTTGCAGAGATTGTATCGAAAAAGCTCAATACAAATAATCTCGAATTGAATAGAATTATCTACACTTCAGACGTGTTTCTGGCCATGAATGAATGACAAGTTTGCAGGAATGTCTTTGGCTACACAGAAATAAAACATGCTCTGATGAAATAAAGATGTAAACGTGTGGCCCGGGCTATACAAAACCAATAGGAAACCAATGGTTTGCATTAAAATAACATTTCCATTAAAACCATCCATTACAAATTCCTCTTTGTAGTGTGTTTTGGGCATTTTTACATCCCACCAATAGAATCCATCACACACCAGTAGACACCATTAAAACCAATTCAACTCCCAGTATAACCATTAAACCCATGTTCTGTTGTGTTTTCAGCAGGGGCTGTAATCGGGCCAAAGGACATAAATAGCTTTACAGGCAATACAAGGTATCGTCCGTCAGTAGGTTTCCCTGGACGCTCCACGGTAAAAAGAGACGGTTCTCCGGTTCTCCGGTACTAGAGATGATCGTAGGCGGCGGCGGAGGGCGGCGGCCCGCGGGCGGCGGAGCTGTAGTAATACGGGGAACCTGCAGGGGGCGACAGTGAGTGCATCAGTGAGCACACGTGTTAGAAGTAGCACTGGTATACTTGTAGCAGTCTTGGGAAGGTTACTTTGGAAATGTAACGGATTACAAGTTACTTTATTTAAAATGTAACACGTAGTGTAACTATTTAAATGACTTTATTCAAGTAATGTAACTGATTAAGTTTCTAAATTCCTAATCATTTTGAAACCAGGCAGGGTCAGGCTTTCAGAATTAAGATTATAACAATTACATTTTAAAACCACCATAACGCATAAATAACAAGATATCGTCTAATAGCTATGATGCTGTTTTTGAAATCAAATCTTTGCATAGGACACAAAAACACTGGCTTGGAAGAAACAGTTAATATAAATCATAAAGCATATGCAAAAAGCAGTTATGGAATAAGCATGTGTCCTAAAATCCTGAAACATTGCCGTCTCATATTAAAAGCAGTCGATGCAATTTATAAAAGAAATCAATCAAATCCGTATATGTGTGAAAATATTCATATGTAACTCCTTTTAATCGTTAACGTTCTCATAAGTAACTGTAATTTAATTACAGGTTAGCTGTAACAGATTACAGTTACGTTTATTTTGTAATTGAATTACGTAATTGTGTTACATGTAACTAGTGACTGATTTATAGAAATATCCAACAATACATGGTATGGGTCAAAATTATCAATTTTTCCTTTATGCCAAAAATCATTATGATATTAAGATACCATGAAGTATTTTGTAAATTTCCTACCATAAATATATACAAATATGCATTGCTAAAAACTTAATTTGGACAACTTTAAAGCTGATTTTCTCAATATTTTTTCAGATTCCATAATTTAAAATATTGTATCTCAGCCTAATATTGCCCTATCCTAATTAACATATTTATTCAGCTTTCAGATGATATATAAATCTAATCTTCACAAAATTGACCGTTTTGACTGGTTGTGTGCTCTTATTTTGTATTATGGAAGCTTCAGCACTGTAATTCTAATTAAATCAGGAGCTGGAGGGCTAACGGCCGTCTTGTGACTGTGGCATTATAACGCTCGATAGCCTGAAGACATAAAGAGTTACTAGCACAAGGTAAACTCACCTCAGAGGACTGTATGCAGTAGTTGAAGGGCACGTCGCTTAGTGAAATAGTGAAAACACTATACTAGATAACCATAACCACGTGTGGATGCCCACGGAGAGACGTGAAAGTGCTGCTGAACGTACCTAGTATGCTGGAGTTGGTGAATCTCCAAGCGTCGCTGTAGGACGTGTAGGGCGCATGGCTGTATGTCTGGCCCGTGTATTCTGGACCTGCAAGTCAAGTCACCATTATTGATATAGTGCCTTTTACAATGCAGATTGTGTCAGCGCAGCTTTACAGTAATAGTGTGTCGAAATAGTAGACCAAACCAGCAGTTTAATTCAAGGCTGCAGCGAAGTCAGATTGTGCAGAGGACTCCGTTACAACACAAAAACAAGACCGCAGCAACAACAACAAGCACAGCATTGAACTCCTGACAGCAGATTCAGATCGCTCACTCGTGGTTAGAGGCGCTGGTAAAGCATTAATCTCACTGGGTCACTGGTGCATGCAGTCAGACTGCTTTAGCATCTCTTCCTCCTTTAGCCTTTCATGCTCTCGCCATTCCAATATCTAATTGGTAATTATGGGAGCCGGATTGAATCCCCCCTCTTCAGTGAGTAATTGTGTATGAACGCGTCCTCTCAGCGAGCACACCAGAAAAATAATAAATCAGACCCTCTCATTTCGCGCATGGCAGGGCAGACTTCATATGGAAAAAAGAAAAGTGCATCAGAGTCTCTATAAAGCGTGTGCATTCATTCATTCACACGACTTGTGTTTCTCTCAGTTTCTGTGGGGCCGATCGGGTGACAGAAATCCTGCTCTGTTCACCAGGACCTGTTCTACCGCAGCTAACCGGCTACTGATTAACCAAACCCGCCCCTCTGTTAATCTCTAACCGGCCTCCCGGCGCTCTGCGCTCCTCACTTAGGGACTGTTTTCAGAGAAACTGTGCTGGTGTGAAAACTGCGCTGATTTTTACGTTGAGTGGCGCGCTGAAGTCTAAGCTCGAATGGCAGTGTTGTGCGGTTGCTTGGTGGTTCTGGATGGATGCTAGGAGATATCTCCATTAGCATGAAATTTCCAGATGTACTTTGTAATTTGAATATTGTCTGAGCCGAACACATTTCACAGCTCTTAAGAATTAAATGGTGCACGTTTGGTGGTTCAGACACATCCGCCATATGACAAATAAAGAGATTACAAGTGCATCTGTGAACAGCCCGTGTCGGTTTAATTAACTCCTTCCCGTTATTAGATATTTAATGGTGAGATTCTATTATTAGATGTCAATGTTGTTTTCAAGCACAGGACCTCGTGTTACACCTCATCCAGACCCAGAACAGAAAATGTTGCTTGAATAATTGTTGTTTAGAACACAGCACTCATAGAGCTGGCTCACCTGCTACCATCCCAGTGATGGTGGACGAGGAGAAGCCGGTCTGTGGGATGTGTGGAGGATAACCCGGCAGCATTGAGCTTGCCACGTCTCTGCCTGAAACAAATCCACCCATCTGTTAGTCCCACAGTACCAAACACACCAGCCGTGATGGATGCATGACGCTTTACCTGCCATGAACTGCCCGTGCACTGGGGCATGATGGGAAAATGAGTTGAAGCCATGAGATAAATGAGTGGCGTTGCTGCAGCTGTTAGCGATGGACGATGATGACGAGGTGAGCTCCAGGAAAGCTGCGTTAGTGATGATGTTGGGGGAGGAGCTTGAGCTGTTCACCTCTGTTGACATTTCCTGTTTCAGACAGAGTGGGAGGGGCTGTAGAGATTCTGGGGCGGAGCCACGGTTGATAGACAGATGGAAAAATCAACGCATGAATGTTAATTGGCATGCAGCGGAATGGATTACAATAATCACACGTATGCAACACGATGACAGTAATGGCGAATACAACAATCAAATGAGTTATGAATTTGGGGAATATAGCAATATCGCTGGACACAACTCTCTGAAAGTGCAGTAAATGTGCCTCTCTTCTTGTAAATATCGTTCTGACGAGGAGAATAAATGAGGAACTAAATCCCTTTGCATTATGGTTATTACCTGCAACCACTGTGTATCCCTGATGGGCCGCCAGGTTCCGACTGATAGCCGAAGCTCCTTTAGCCTCGTCCCGACTGCCGTTGATGAGCGAGAGAGGATAGAGCGCCTGCAGGAGAGAGAGAGGGTCAGTATCTGAAGTCTGCGCAGTGTCCGGGACAGATGTTCCTCCAGTACCTGCTCTGTTTTCCCAGCTGCGGTCGGGCCGAAGGCATCGGAGCTGTAGTGGTGCCGTTCGAAGCCGCAGTCCAGGTGCTGGGATGAGAAGTGTTCGGCCCTCAGATGTTTCCGGGGCCCGCCGCCATTACCCTGAGAGTCCACGCTGTGCCGACAGCTCTCCTGATCGCCTGCCACAACGCAAGTCAGCTTTACTTATATATTTAGTGCTTCATACTTATACTGATTGTGTCAAAGCAGCTTTACACAGTCAACAGGAACATAATGCAAGAGGACAATAACAAAGAGTCCTTTTCTAACTAAACTAAATAAAGGCCATATTTCAAACATTTCGTTCTTCGTTTGGGGCAAAAAGAACTTCATAAAGGCTGATCAACGGTTTACTGTTTTCGATTTTTATATTTTATGTGTAGTCGTAATTTAATAAAAATAAAGGTTTATTATTGTCTCGGTCTGATTTTGTTTGAATGTCAGTTCGTTCTTCGATGTCGTTTGAAGTATATCTTGAGCCTTGAGTTCAGCTCTCTTCTTTCTGTGCAATCAGTCAAGCGTCTCCAACCAAGCAACGGCTTTGAGTCGTTTCTACACGATTCCACCGGTGACGTCCAAAGACCTTCTCACTCTCATAGACACATCATCTAACTCCGTTTCAATATGTTTGTTCTCATTGCAGCCATGCATTCTCCCTAATCCTACCTGGGAATTCATTTTAGTGTTTCAAGATCAAAATTATACCTCATGGAAACATCAGTAAGGAATGCCGGAGCAGCGTCAGTCAGTGTGTCGCGGTTCGTTTGTTAACTCTGCCGTCTGAATCGGTTATTAGAGAGAGAGACCAAGCGGCAACCTCCCGCTCTCTCTCGTGAAGCCAACACGGACGTGACTAAAACTGTAATTCATCGACTGGCCACTAGAGGCGGTCTACATAAGGGAGTCAATCCCATAGACCCCCATGTTAAAACTCCCAACTTTACAGCAGAAAAAAACACGTTTACAGCCTGGTACAAAAGTGGTTTTGGTCTATATAGACAATTTCGTCTTAACTGTGAGGGGGTAAATTGTTTTATAACTCATCCGTTTAAATTATATTAACCCTTAAAGTTCTGCATAATTAAGGGAGTGGCCATTTGAGTGACAGGTGGATTGCCGCTGCCGTCACCACTGTCGTGTTAGGTGGGCGTGGTTTCAGCAACCAGCTCCACCCACATCCCGCCTTTTTGCCTACTTTCGATTTTCCGGGAGTGACGCACAACCAAGATGGTGACGGCCGGCTCTGCCCACTTCAAAAATGCTCTTCAGAAACGGACGGGTGACGTCACGTCCATGTTTTTTACAGTCTATGAGAGACTCACTGTCGTCGTGGCTCCTCTTGCCCTCGCCGCTGGTCTGTGGGATGCCCAGCAGGCCGCTGATGGAGTAGGTGGAGCCCAGAGAGTCCGACTGAGGAGATTCTGGAGGAGTGACGGCTGAACTGGGAACTGTCAATCAAACAGACAGTGTATTACTTTATTACTTCACTGAACTGAATCAGACATTAGCCGATGTTCTTACTCAGCGTGTGTCCAGGACTGAGGCCTTTGCTGTCCAGAGGAAGGTTGAATGGCTGTTGAACTTTTGTGCGTATAATCCTTTAAGAGAAGAAAGCAGCGGGTTAGCTTTGGAGTTAATCATGGATGAGGATGAGGTCAGGGGTCATTACCTGTTGATGGAGCTGACGCTGGGCACGGTGTCTCCGTCACAGACGCCCTCGGCCAGCAGCCGGTCTCGGATCTCCCACGCAAACATGGTGGGGTTCTGCCGCTTGTAGTCCGCAATCTTATCCACCACTTTAGGAGTCGCCACTTTGGGCTTGGAGCCCCCGATGACTCCTGGTTTAATGCTGCCCGTCTCATAGTACCTGAAAGACAAACGAGCATAAAAAAATACCCATTGCACCCGTCTGCTCACTTAGTCCTCCTTCAGTTCTGATAGATTCGATCTGCATGTGTATATCATGTGCTGTGCTGTCTGTTGTCTTATAGATACTGTGTGTAACGTTACATCAGGAGAACTTGATATGGCATGGTTGCTTTAGAGCAGACCAGCACCGAGTTCTTGCAAGAGAAACTTGGTCAATAAATGTACACCCTGATTCTCGTTGAATGTCAAACATGCTGAACCCACTTGTGTCTGATAACTGTGTGGCATCCAGAGGAAAAATAGACAAAAATACCAGAATAGCCTTTGCTATAGTGGAGCAGAGGAGACCTAACAAGCACTAACAAATGTTTCTGTTGTTGTTAGTGTGTGTGTGCTTAGAGTGAGTGTGTGTGCTTAGAGTGTGTTTAGAGTGTGTGCATGCGCGTGTTTGTATGCATGCGTGTAAATGTAGAGTGTGTGTGTGTGTGTGTGTGTGTTTGTGTGTGTATGTTTAGAGTGAGTGTGCGAGCGTGTGTGTGTGTGTGTGTGTGTGTGTGTGTTTAGTAGAGTGAGTGTGTGTGTGTGTGTGTGTGTGTGTGTGTGTGTGTTTAAGTAGTGTGTGTGTGTGTGTGTGTGTGTATTTGTTTAGAGTGTGTGTTATGTGTTTAGTGTGTGTGTGTGTGTGTGTGTGTGTGTTATGTGTGTGTGTGTGTGTGTGTGTGTGTGTGTGTGTGTGTGTGTGTGTGTGTGTGTGTGTGTGTGTGTGTGTGTGTGTGTGTGTGTGTGTGTGTGTGTGTGTATGTGTCTCTGTGTGTGTGTGTTTAGAGTGTGTGTGTGTTTGCGCGTGCGTGTGTGTGTGCGTGTGTGTGTTTTTAGAGGTCTGTGTGTGTGTTCCAGCAGGGCTGCTCTGCACTCGTTACCTGCCCAAGATCTTGCTGACGCAGCCGTGGCTGACCCTCAGCTGGCGGGAGATGTCGCAGGGTCTCACTCCCTGGTGTGCCATGTCCACGATCCTCTGCCGGATGACCTCCGGGAGCGGGCGTCCATTTACAAACATGCCACCTAGTTGATTAAGACCCCCATGACCTGGGGGAGAGAGGACATGAACACACATAAACATCACGGCATCTCTGTGAGACAAACAGACACCTCTGTCAGCACAGGTCAGTGTAATCGCTCTTCTGAAAGGTATTCTCAACAGTGTAGAGAATAAAACCTTTCCCGATCCAACAAACTCAACAGAAAAGGAATCGCATCACCTACTACACACTGAGGTCTTCAGCATGTCCTCAGTTTCTCTAAGTGCAGTAAACACTGTCACGTAACAGTTCAGAGCATTATCCACAGCTTCTGCTCTAGAAGCTTCCGGATCTGTATCTTGTGATCCTGTCGGATGTCCTGCAGAATAATGGGCTTTTACTGCATTAAACTCTGCTAAAATCTAGATTAAATTGTAGTAATATTTGACCCTGGAGCACAAAACCAGTCTTAAATTGTATATTTGTAGCAATAGCTAGCAATACATGTATGGGTCATAATTATAATTTTTTCTTTTATGCTAAAAATCATTAGGATATTAAGATCATGTTCCATGAGGATGTTTTGTAAAGTTCCTATTGTTACCTCATTATTGATTAGTAATATGCATTGCTAAGAACTCAATTCGGACAACTTTAAAGATGATTTTCTCAATATTTAGATTTTTTTGCACCCTCAGATTCCAGATTTACAAATATTGTCCAAACCATACATCAATGGAATGCTTATGTATTATTGATTTCAATTTCTAAAAATTGCCTCTTATGCCTGGTTTTGTGGTCCAGGGTCACATATCGGATCATATCTTCAGATATGACCAGTTTCAGCCAGGAACGATGATGTTTCTTTGAGTATGATAACTCTTACTCTACTAAGGTAATTAAAACTATGAAACATGTAAAAGTTTATCAAATGAAAAGAATTATGTTTTAATGAAACATCCTTTGCACTGAAATAATTGGGGGTGTTGCTTACGTGTAAATTCTTGTTCATAAGAAAACCATTTCTCAGTGATAAGTAATAATTGGTACTATTACCATTGTTTTAGTTTTTAGAGTCTGGATTATGGATTTGATGGCAAAGCGCAGGTTTTGATGCTCTTTCTTCGTGTTTTCGCCCTGCGACCTTTGGAGAGCTGTGTTTCGTGCTGCTTCGCACCAGCGACTCTCACAAGAGCCTCACTTTTAATTTAACCCATTCAGCCTCTTCTTCCCCTTTTGCTCTTTTGCAGCTTTCATTTCCACATCAAACGACGCTATTAACGGCGTTAGCGGAGTGTGTCAAACCCTCCTCGCCAAGAGTCAGCAAGCGACAGGATATTAAAGCCGAGAAAGCCCAGGAGAATACACACACGCACGCACGCACACACACACACACACACACACACACACACGCACACACACACACACACACACACACACACACACACAGAGAGAGAGACACACGCACACATAAGCACACACACACACAGAGACACACACTCACTCTCATACATACAGAAATAACACACACGCTCTCATACATACAGAAATAACACACACACACACACACACACACACACACACACAGACACACACACACACACACACACACTCACTCTCATACATACAGAAATAGCACACACACACACACACTCTCATACATACAGAAATAACACACACAAAACACACGCGCGCACACACACACACACACACACACACACACACACACACACACACACACACTCATACATACAGAAATAACACACACACGCACACACACACACACAGAGAGAGCGAGCGAGGTATTTAAATGGTAACCTTTCATAGATTTTTTTTTTAAATAAACAGCTAATTTAATCCTAAATACACTGCTGTAAAAACAATAGAAGCCCAATAGAAACCATTACAGAAATTCTAATGGTTTCCGTTAAAATACCATTATAAACCAGTATATTTTTCCAGTAAAACCATTACAAAACTCCTATTTGTAGTGTGTATTGGGCATTTTTACATCCCACCAATAGAATCCATCACATACCAGTAGACAAATTTCCATTAAAACCAATATAATTCCCAGTATAACCATTAAACCCATGTTCTGTTGTGTTTTTCAGCAGGGACACTTATCCAAACCCTAACCTTCAGAAGTGAGGACACATGACATTAACTCGCTTCTGGGCACACATTTAATAGTTTCCAAAATGCTTGTAGTAAAATGTGTTGGCAGTAATTAATGTAAACACAACCACGGCCATGTATAAACAGGCCTATTGAAGAATAGAGTTAACACAGATTCCGAGCGCTTTGCTAAATTCAGTTCGCTTCACATTCCCGCGGCACAATCTCATAGCTATAGTTGATTGATTTTAATTAATTAAGATTGTTAATAGCGTTTTGAAAGAGATACAAAAATCTAGCATCACTTACGAAATTATTTTAGCGACTTTTAAAGTAATTAACAGAGATACTCTCTAATAAGGCTATTGCATATGTTAGATAATATTATAGACACTTGGCAAAATTGACAAAAAAATAATCAGCTGAATATGAAAATAATAAATTGTAAATTAGTTTAAAAAGACACGGATAATTAAAAACTAATTAGACGGAAATCTTCTCCACAGAAGTGCTGTCGGCTATTGTGTAGAATATAACAAAGCACGTGACAGCAAACTTATTAAACGCACAATTAATCATATAAATACATTAATTTTCATGTAAAAAAATAATAATAGAGAAAAGCCGTAAAGCAGATTTCGGGGCCAAACACAAAAACGGAATGACGTGTCTCTCCATCGCCGCTCGTAGATATATAGTCGTAGGGAAATGTATATATTAATATATATAATTTAGAATAAAATGAAAATATCGAAATCAACCACCAGTGTCCAAATATCGATATCACTAAAATAGGACGCAAAAAGGCCAATATTTGTGCTAGAACGCGGTTTCTGCAACAGCTTCGCTCTTCTGTTGCTATCAATGAACTTATTGTTGAACTGCAATTAATATACGCTATTAAAATCATAACAAAAAATCAATGAAGACTTAATATCCAACTGCACTCGAGATGTCTGCCCTGGTCCTGTGCACGGCAATCAACGAATTAAACAACAACAAAACAATATAATTCATAACAATCATTTTTATCTGATTTGTTATGAATGTAAAAGGATTTATGATGTATACATGCTTCTATAATAATCGATATTTCTCGAGTTGATAGTAAATTAACAGAAGCTATTTAAATATGTTTGTTTGATATTCGGTTTGAATATTATTAGCTGTGGTGTAATATTAATGCATGTCGTATTTCATTTCTCAGAGATTGTTTTGAAAATAACTCGTTTATTGTTTTTACCTCGCCCAGTTGTGTTGGACATTTCTCAGAGAAGTCTCGGTCTCTTGGTGTCCTGGTTATATGTCCAAGTGTCCTTAATGCATGTGTTTTAGTCCATATGAGGTCTTGCGTGAAAATATTCCTGCGTGGATAGTTTTATTCCTGCAAAAGGACATTTTATGGTGAACCTTGCAGTTATTGCTATGTTATTATTCTTTAATATGTCTTCTATCAAGCAGCCTCGATACTTCACTCTCTATGAGTTATTAACGACAAGCTCCTCGGTTTTAAAGATTGACTCGCTTGCGTATTGCAGGCCTGCTGTGGAGCTCAGAAGTTATTGGCTGAACGGATCAATAAGTTATGAGCTGCGCATCAATATTATGATATGATATTCATAGCCTATGTTTTTACCTTTTGGAGAAGGAACGCTTGGCAATATCCGACGGCTTTTATCCAACGCCACGGGCTCATATTCTGTATGTCTGCTCGCTGGGACGGGTTTGAGTTTCTCCGTTATAACGGAGCGGCGGGGGTTCTGTCGCGACGCGCGTCGATCATTGGACGCGGCGGATTGAGAGGGCGGGGCGTGCCTCGTGACGTATGCATCAGGGTGTGGCCTAGACTAACGCGCACGGATGGATGATTCTGAGGATCAAGCGCTTCCAGAACACAACGTTAACGGGAATGTTTGTCAAGGATCGGGCTTGTTTTCGCACCCCCCATCCCCCCCCACCCCTCCATCAGTGATTAAATGCGACGCGCCTCCGGGGGCATCATTCACACACAATTGGACTCTGTTATTATGTCATGATCCTTCACTTGATGATGGATACCAGCACTTTACAGTACCTGCTCACAGAGCCGCCGACAAATAATAACAATTAGGCCTACAGGACTCTATTTTGCTCGTATTATTATTATTATTATTATTGCAAATTATTATTAGTAATAATTACGTTCTAGTAGTTCTCTCTAATCGCTTGCAGTTATGTCTACAGTCCAGCATGGACTGTTTTTATGGGCTGTTTTGACACTTAAGAGCGGCTCCCCGTGAATAAAATAACTCTCAGCGGGGGTTGGGTGCTGCATCTTCACACGGGTTTATGTTGTTCTCACAACTTTAAAACAAACATAACAACCCGAATTACTCATTTATGACACCCGTTGTTTGGCCTTTGCCATATGGCGCGTGGCTGCTTTATTACCACATTTTGAGACCTAACATTAATGACGTGTTCTGTGGTAATTAAACGGCTGAAAATATAAACGAGACGGGTCCATATCTTCATTATTCATCTGAAGGCATTCTTTCATTGCATTCATTCGCAGCGAGTGCAAAACAACCGGTGTTTTCCGGTAAATACAGAGTAAAGATAATCACACTGTATTCATTTCTTAAGTGCATAAAGAGCGAATGAAGACCAAACGCCCGAGGACTGGGAGAAAGAGACTAGAGGTTACTGAAAGTTTAACAAGGGATTAAACTCACGAGCGATGCTTATCTGCCTTTTAATAACGAGTACCGAATTAATGATGCATTAAACGCATACCGGTTATTTCTTAAATGCACTAAGCACTTATTAGAAATGATTGAAGGAAAAACACGACGTGTTTTGCAGTGTTAATATTGGGTGGCACACTCCATATCTCAACTATATGAAATGCATTGGAAATATTTAACAAAACCAAAACAAACCTCATCAGTGCTGTTCAGATATCAAGAGTAAAGTTCAGTTATGGTTAAACAATTCAATTATATAACAATATTTCGGTAGATCGTAGTTAGTATTGAATTGAACACGCATTCTGCTTCTCTCGACGGCTGATTTAGTGCATTTGTTTTAATGGACAGATATCGTGATTACGGTTAATTAAATATTAGCAAGTTATGGTTTACTGGGAGAGCTTTTCTGTGAAACTTGCATCGATCAACGATAACACTGGAAATATCGACACTTAAAGAAAACCCAATGAACGCATAAAATAACCTTGTGTTTATCTTTAAACACATATCATGCACCTGCTAAAAACACAATATAAGCCCAATAGAACCAATCACAGAAATTTGAATGGTTTCCATTAAAGTACCATTATAAACATTGGATTTTTTTCCAGTAAAACAATAAAAAATGTATCTTTGTTGTACGTTTTGGGCATTTTTCCATCACATACCAGTAGACACCAATATAGTTCCATTAAATCCAATACAATTTCCATTAAACCCATTTTCTGTTGTGTTTCGGGCAAGGTTCTGTTGTTGTTTTTTTCAGCAGGGTATACTCTTATAAAACCTAAAGCCTACAAAACATGCCTTTTATTTTTTAAAGACTAGCTATTTATTTAATGCATCTTTATGTGACATAACAATAATAATAAGTATTGTAGGTTTTCATAGATGTTCAGATGCATCCGAAAACCGTGTAAAGCGGCTAAATCATGCCGTTTGTCTCGATCCAGATAACGTGCGGGGCTCGGGTGTGTCTGTATGGACATCAGAGGGCAAAGGTTAATTTGTTCGTCTTTCAAGTCCAACCCGATCTGAAACAACGCGACTGTTGTCATGCGTGCACGTGCACCAGTCATGCGCATGACCGCGGGTTCGGTGCAGGGATATTTAATTTTAAATTATATTTAAATAAATCCATCTTGTGGTGTTTTACGAGTGTTATGCATCCTGAACCTCACTCGAAGAACATGCCTGGTTTTTGGTTGATGTTAATTCATGCCGAGACTCAAAATAAACAATGCTTCTTTATGATCTGCTCTGTAACGCGCTTTCTCAACAATCATCTACACATTCTGACATTTAAAAATGGTTTTAAAAATAGCAACAAATGATCAAATAGAAGGCAAACATGTCAAGTGATCGCAGTGCATTTGAGTTTGCGCTGACCGCGTTATTAAGGCTATTAGGCTATATCATAATAATTAGATTTTAAAGCATATATAGTAAACGCCCATTCGTTTTTCGTAAACAAGTGTTATTCTTTATCATCTGACAGACACGTGTCGTGCTTTAAGCGTTTTAAAATGCATATACATATACTCCAAATAAAAATTAAAACTCGTGGTATTGATACGCAAAAGTGGACTTTGTCGTTGTGTTTGGCGTGCATATAATACACAGTTTTCGCATAAATAAATATGACAGGCATCTAACCATAATTATTCAACATTCTAATTTTATGTGTATTAATACCACGAGTTTAAAATGTATTTGGCGTGGCACTTTCATGAGATCGGGTAGTTCATCCACACACATATTTTTTTTTTTTTGTTCTACAAAATGGTAATAATTGATATTTAATTATCAGTCTGTGCGACTGTGTCTTGTCTTTACAGTGGAGCATATATGCATCTCGGGCAAGACAGGTTCTCTCCCTCTTCTTCTTTAACCATCTGTTTTCAACCACCCCCAGCCCTCAGCATTGTTCGGCCCCTGTCTCCCATTTCCGCTTGGGCCTGTGAGCTCTGACCCCAAACCCTGTTCCGATCACCCCCCCCGTTTCCTAGAACTGCTCCTTCCTTTATTGGTCGCTCGCCCCTAAAAATTTGGGGGTTTAATATCTGTTTTAGAGCAGCCATGACTAAACCTCAGCAGGCCGGCTATTGTACGTGCCACAGTAGGCATTAAAAGCCCATTAGCACGCAGGAGGGTGTTTAAGAGCTTCATCAGGGTCCGAGGAGTCCAGTGGAGTTTACAGAGGTCATGATGGACGTACAGAATCATCCGTTTGGACACCATTCTGACGTGTATGCACTAGTTTGTGCTGTATAGAGATTCAGATTAAGCATCAAAGGCACGGAAGCGATTCAGTGTTATATCGTGACTGATAAATACTGAGAAGATCTATTTATTGACATTTGGCTTGATTCAAACGTCCGAATTGCTCTCTAACATGAACAGATCTTATAATGGGGATATTTGTATGAATGGAAAGAGCTCTGAAAGGTGCAATAAGAGATCAGAGGTCTGTTCTTCACTCGTGAGATCGAGCTGAAGCACTGAAGAGATCAGAGTATCTGCTGGCCGTCTGTAAAATACTGTACTGTAAGATCTGTTACGGATGCAGACGCCTGCAGTAAGATGAAGCACAACCCTTTAGTTCAGAGAGTTTAAACACACACTTCATGTTTACAGTGAGAAACACGAGCATCTCGTTCTCTCCGCTTCAGTCGAGGATCACCTCTACGCAGTAAAACTGAGCGGCGCTTTATATTCCAATTATCTTTCGATGCACTTCAGAGTCATTAAGATATAACAAGGGAGTTTTTCCACGTCTGCTGGAGATTTACTGCTAACACTCAGTTACAAACACTCTCCAGTAAATTCAGCACAATTAGGCCTTTGTAGTCCCGTAACTCTACATTAAATGCTTGTCAGTGTGTTGTTTGTTGAAAACTGGATTCGCTGAGCTTGGTTATGTAAACTCTGGTTCGCAGCTCCTCAAGAATGTCAGGTCGGGGTGTGACGAGGGCGTTACGAGGAGGTCGGCTCATCACTTCTGCAAGTGTTAGGCCTGAATCTGATCACACATCAGATGATGAAGCTCAGGCTTTCATCGCGGCTTCAGAAACACAGCAAATGAGACAGAAACAGGGTGAGTTAGAGACACGTTTACATGCAGAACATCAGTGAAATGCAGCACTTTGATGTGATTATAGTCAGTGAAATGAGCATTAAATTATTGAATCACTGGGTCTTCTGTAGACTCGAGATCATAGTGGACCGTTGTGTACATTACTGAGATTGTGTGAGTGTGTGTGTGAGAGAGAGAGAGAGAGTGTGTGTGTGTGTGTGGAGGAGAGTGTGTGTGTGTGTGTGAGAGAGAGTGTGTGTGTGTGTGTGTGTGTGTGTGTGTGTGTGTGTGTGTGTGTGTGTGTGTGTGTGTGTGTGTGTGTGTGTGTGTGTGTGTGTGTGTGTTGTGTGTGTGTGTGTCTGTGTGTGTGTGTGTGTCTGTGTGTGTGTGTCTGTGTTTGTGTGTGTGTGTGTGTGTGTGTGTGTGTGTGTGGTATGTGTGTGTGTGTGTGTCTCTGTGTGTGTGTGTGTGTGTGTGTGTGTGTGTGTGTCTGTGTGTGTGTGTGTGTGTGTGTGTGTGTGTGTGTGTGTGTGTGTGTGTGTGTGTGTGTGTGTGTGTGTGTGTGTGTGTGTGTGTGTGTGAGTCTGTGTGTGTGTTCACTGCACATATATAGACACATCGAGCGAGCGAGACGTCTCTTCAGTGCGTGTCGGAGAGAAGCCTGAATCTTTTCCTTCAGTGACTCTATTAATTTACCTCATTTATCTTAAACTCCACATACACACTCACAGTATCTGTGTGTGTGTGTAAAAGAGCATAAAACACAACTGCTTCTCTTTTCATTCCCAGAGGACAAATCCGTAGCGGAAAAACTCATTTTCCTGCAAATAGTTTGTCAGTTGAGCTAGAAGAAGTGATAAATTACCACAGACGTTTGGAGAGAGAGAGAGAGAGAGAGATAGAGAGGGAGAGGGAGAGGGAGAGAGACAGAGAGAGAGAGAGAGAGAGAGAGAGACAGAGAGAGACAGCAGCACTGGAGCAGTTCTCTCTCCTCGTCTTCCTCTGTTCTTTATTTAAGAGCGATGCGGATCCTCCTCACACCTGTCCATCTGTCCACCTGAGGTACAGAGAAGGGTAACGCTGCGACTCTCCGGCCCAGATGATGAATTGACGGCCAGTAAAATAGATTTGTTTTCAGCACATCAAAGCAACAATTACTCCAGAGTGGGATTGTGGCACATGATGGATGGCGCTGTAGACACACATTATAAACGCTGTGGAAATAATCAACAGTTGTTTTGCTAGTTCAATAACTGACAGCAGTCCTGATTGAGAGATGAGTTCACAGCTTTATCAGTAATGAAGAGGCACGACTTGGCAGATAACTCGCTGCTTAACTAGTACCATGCATTGTTGGAGAAACTAACTAGTCTGTTTCCTGAAATCAATGGAACAGTTGTTGATGACGTTAAGCGGGTGGTGGAGTGATGCTAATTAATGTGCTTTGCTCTTTTTGCTCTCCGATATTTTTGCTTCATGTATACACAAATGCACACTCTTCAAAAATAGTGCTTAAATTATTTTAACAAACTAAAAGAGGTTAAATGAAATTTGAAAGATGAAAGAAACTGCGCTACATCTTAGCTTGCTGTTAGCAATGCTAGAGGTGGGCTACAAAAGGGAGTCAGTCCCATAGACCCCCCATGTTAAAATATTCAACTTTACTGCAGAATAAAGTATGTTAACAGCCTGGAACAAAAAGTGCTATTGGTCTATATAGCTAATTTCGCCCTTCGTGATAACTGTAAGGGGGGTGAATTTTTTTATAACTCATCCGTTTAAATTATATTAAACCTTAAAGTGCAGCATAATTAAGGGCGTGGCCTCTTGAGTGACAGGTTGATTGCCGCTGCCGTCACCACTGTCGTGCTTAGTGGGCGTGGTTTCAGCAACCAGCTCCACCCACCTCCCGCCTTTTTGCCCATTTTCGATTATCCGACGCGCTGCCAAGATGGCGACGGCCGGCTCCGCCCACTTTGAGAAGCTCCGCCCATCCTCTTCAGAAACCGACAGGTGATGTCCCAGACACTACGTCCATGTATTTTACAGTCTATCGCTGGAGGAGCTTGTTCATCTAATCGTGCTAATCACAATGCTGAACAGCTGCAGTAATGACATCGGCCAGCAGGGGCTAACTGACCCGTGCTAAACAGACGCCATATAGTTCTAACCAGCCGGGTCATTCCTCGGACCATGTTCCTAGTTGCATTTGCACCAGTACCCTGACATTATCTCCCACCATAACCCACGCGCACATCAATATCGCGTCTTACGTTGAACAACGATAATTACTGTATTTGCATTACTATAAGGGCATGTTTAGGTGAAGACGTTAAAACACAATTTAAGACGTAGCACTGCCTAGATTATTCACAACAGTTACAGATGTTAAAAACCAGTGATCGAAGCTGTTGTGGGTTTCGTGATAACGGAGATAGAATGTAAACACAATTTACGCCATTAAAAGAACGTTACAATCAGATGACATAACCGAATACATCAATGTTTTCCTTGTGCGTGGAGTAACACGGCTTTTTGTTTCGTATGCGTTTGGCCAATCAGTGAACACTTGCGTCACTAATAGCAACTTTTTTCTTCCAAAAGCAGCTAGCAACAAATTTAGCATTTTGTAACATTTAAAGGCAACATTTAAAAAGTGACTTGGACAAGTGACAATAAAAATATAAATTTTCCGTCCAAATTACACAAAAAGAGGAAACCAAAGATCGTGAGTTAGCTGCTATTTGCAGTTGTTCAATTTAAATAATAATAATAATTGAATAATTGTTCATTAGTAGCTATGTGCGATTTTTGATCAGTTAGTACACTGTAAGAAAAATGGAAAAGATGCTAGTAATTTTCCAGGATATTATCCGTTATAATCAAATCAAATCAAATCAAATCAAATCACTTTTATTGTCACATCACCACAGCACAAGTGCCTTGGTGAGTGAAATTCTTATGAGCGTGCTCCAGACAGTGCAGAAAAACAACAGACAATTTACATATGGACAGACAGTGCAAAAAAAACAACAGACAATTTACATATGGACAGACAGTGTAAAACTGCACTGGAGCATTTACAGTGCTCCAGACAGTGCAAAAACAACAACAGCAATTTACATATGGACAGACAAAAAAAACAACAACAGCAATTTACATATGGACAGACAGTGCAAAAAAAACAACAGCAATTTACATATGGACAGTACATATTTACAGACTGTACAGAAGACAATGTGCAAAATACACATACATGCACTCAGTACGCTTAGTGTACTATAGAGACATACTCAATTATCAACGACACATTATACACCGTATGGGCACATCTACATTATGTACAGTATCTATACATAATGTGGTCTATACATAGTAATAATGTGAGGTGCAACAGATTATAAATTAACAGCAGATTGGTTGAGCAGCAGATAGATGTGCAAAGGTGCAACAGATTATTCATATGCAGTGTCGTGGATGTGCATCGTATGGTGTCCAGTGATAGCAGATAGGTTGTGTTAGTGCAGTGTGTGCGTGTAGTCCAGTTGAACGGTGTTAAAGTGCAGTGCATGGCATGTTGTGTGAGTGGGAGTGTGATGTAGGTGAGTTATTTGTGACTGTTCATTAGCCTGATAGCCTGAGGGAAAAAGCTGTCCCTCAGTCGGCTAGTGCGGGATCGGATGCTGCGGAGACGTCTTCCTGAGGGTAACAGAGAGAGCAGTCTGTGGGACGGGTGGCTGGAGTCTTTGATAATCCTCCGGGCTTTCCTTGTACACCGCCTGGTGTAGATATCCTGGAGGGAGGGAAGCTCACCTCCAACAATGTGGCGGGCAGTTCGCACGACCCTTTGCAGAGCCCTGCGGTTGCCAGCGGTGCTGTTTCCAAACCAGGCGGTGATACAGCCGGTCAGGATGCTGCTCCACAGTGCAGGTGTAGAAGGACCTGAGGATTCTGGGGCTCGTTCCAAACTTCCTCAGCCGTCTCAGGAAGAAGAGACGCTGATGTGCCTTCTTCAGCACTGCATCTGTGTGAGCAGACCATGTGAGATCCTCGGTGATGTGAACGCCGAGGAACTTAAAGCTGGTCACCCGCTCCACAGGTGTCTTGTCGATGGTGATGGGTGTGTGTTCTCTGCTCTGTCTCCTGTAATCCACCACCAGCTCCTTGGTCTTGTCGATGTTGAGTGAGAGGTGGTTCTCCTGACACCATTTAGTCAGGGTACTCACCTCCTCTGTAGGCCGTCTCATCGTTGTCGGTGATCAGGCCTATCACCGTTGTGTCATCAGCAAATTTGACGATGACATTGGAGCTGTGTGTAGCTGTACAGTCGTGTGTGTACAGGGAGTACAGGAGTGGGCTGAGGACGCAGCCCTGCGGTGCACCAGTGTTGAGGATCAGGGGAGATGATGTGTTGTTGCCCATTCTGACCACCTGACTTCTGCCTGTCAGGAAGTCCAGGATCCAGCTGCACAGAGATCTGTTCAGTCCTAGAGTCTGGAGCTTCGCAACCAGTGTGGCAGGCACTATAGTGTTAAATGCTGAACTATAATCCACGAACAGCATCCTCACATAGGTGTTCTTATTTTCCAGGTGGGAGAGAGCAGTGTGCAGGGTGAAGGCAATAGCATCGTCTGTGGAACGGTTACTGCGGTATGCAAATTGTAGTGGGTCCAGTGAAGCAGGCAGCACAGAGCAGATGTAGTCTCTGACCAGCTTCTCAAAACACTTGCTGAAGATGGGGGTCAGAGCAACAGGCCTCCAGTCATTCAAGCATGTGATTTTGTTTTTCTTTGGTATGGGCACAATGATGGATTTTTGAAGCATGAGGAACCACAGACAGAGAGAGGGACAGATTGAAAATATCTGTAAAACCCGGCTAGCTGGAAAGCGCATGCTTTGAGCACACGGCCTGGTATGCCATCTGGGCCTACGGCTTTACGGATGTTCACCCGTTTAAAGGATCGAGTTACATCCGCGACAGAAAGCGTGAGTGGACTGACCTCTTCTGCGGCAGCCGCGGCAGCGCTCTCTGTGTGGGCGGTGTTATCAGCCTCGAACCGAGCATAAAAGGTGTTGAGCTCGTCTGGTAGAGAGGCGGCGATGTTCACAGTAGCTGGTTTACTCCCTTTAAAGCCTGTGATGTTGTTAATGCCCTGCCACATGCTTCTTGGGTTATTGTTGTTGAAGTGTTCTTCAACTTTGTTTTTATAAGTTCGTTTGGCTGCTTTGATGGATCTCCTGAGATCGTAACTGGCTTGTTTCCGATCGTCAGAGTTTCCGGATTTAAAGGCAGATGTCCGTGCTGACAAGGCTGATCGAACATCACTGTTAATCCACGGTTTTGGTTGGGGTAGATACGGATGGTTTTGGTCGGAACTACATCGTCTATACACTTCCTGATGAAACACGTGACCGTATCTGAATACGCCTCTATGTCGTCATCGGACGCTGCCCGGAACATGTCCCAGTCCACGTGATCAAAACAGTCCTGTAGTATAGCATCCGATTGGTCTGACCAACAATGAACTGTCCTGAGGCGGGTGCTTCACGTTTCAGTTTCTGCCTATAAGCAGGCAGGAGCAGAACGGAAGAGTGATCCGATTTGCCAAAAGGTGGGCGGGAGGGACTTGTATGTCCCCGGAAGGGGAGTAACAATGGTCGAGTGTGCGATCTCCACGCGTGTTGATGGTGACGTGTTGAAAGTATTTTGGAGCTATTGTTTTGAAGTTGGCTTTATTAAAGTCCCCTGTGATAATAAAAGCTGCATCTGCGCTGATTCCTGCTCACTTATATTCCTGTACAGTTCCTTGAGTGCCTGGTCTGTGTTGGCTTGGGGGATATAAACAGCCGTGATTATGATCGCTGTAAATTCCCTCGGTAGCCAGAATGGTCGACACAGAAGCGTATGAAATTCCAGATCAGGGAGCAGAAGGATTTAATAGAGTGTATGTTCCTTTCATTACACCATGAGTTGTTGATGTAGAAGCAAACACCCCGCCTCTGCTTTTCCCTGTGAGCTCTTCCGTTCTGTCCGAGCGGTGCACGGAGAAGCCCGTGAGCTCGATGGCTGAGTCTGGAACAATAGCAGACATCCAGGTTTCTGTGAGGCAAATAACACAGCAGTCCCTTGTTTCTCGTTGGTATGAGATGCGCGCCGCAGTTCACAGAGTTTGTTATCCAGTGACTGAACGCTGGCCAGTAAAATGGTTGGAAGAGGAGGTCGGAAAGCACGGCGTCTCAGTCTGACGAGAACGCCAGCTCGTTTTCCTCGCTGGCGTCGGCGGCGTCTCCTCGCCGCAACCCACACAAAGGGCTCTGATGCGGTGTCCGTGAACAGTCCACCGGCATTCAAAAACTCAAAGTCCGGTTTATGCGTTGCGACGGAGGAACCAATGTTCAAAAGCGTGTCTCTATCGTAGACAGTTATACTAACAACATCTAACACGTAAAAACAACAAAAAACAAATAAAACATACGAAAAACTGCAAAGTTTTCCCGGAGCTCGCAACACGGCTGCCATCCTCGGCGCCATCTTGACTAGATTTTTAATAACTTTTAATTTTTAATAAATTAAATAATTTAATAATTTAATAAAATGTTTAATAAATTTTATAACCTGAAAATACAATGCGTAATATAAATTGCGAGTAAAAAAAATAAACAATACAGATTTTTTTATATTATCATATTCATTTTTTTTAGAGTGTAGCAAACTAACAACTAACGACACTGCTTAAAGCTGAGAATGTGTAGTATCAGTCCGATCTCACCGCAAATCGTACGTATTTTACGAGTCGCCAATTCGTATGAATTTGTACGAATAACTTACACGTAATTCCGCCCCTAAACCCACCCGTCACTGGGGCTTGTGCTTAATCATATGCGTGATGTCGTACTAATTAGCCACCTCATAAAATATGTTCGAATTGCCGTGAGATAGCGTTGCCGGTATTACTTGTTTACTAGCTATTAAAAAAATTCAGTTACAATACAGTTGTATTTTAATATTACATTATGCATATTATTTTACTAACTAATCTATATGAACATATAAAAATACAGCTTTGTTGCTGAGATTTGGTATTGTGGCACAGGTCGTGATTACGCAATCGCAGCATCATTTAGCAACAAATCGACCTTCATTTCGGCGACTTTCTCTGTAAATTTAGCTAATAGCTCTAAAAGCCCCTAACAATTAAAACAAACAAACACTGTTTAAAGGTGCTGAGTGTGTTTTCTCCATCCGCATCTGTCTGTCTGTAACTGTGATGTGTGTTCAGATTTGTTATGACCGTTTGTCCTGCAACACTGAACAGTTTTTACTGCAAACGCGATGACATCATCATCATAACCATAAACGGGATGATAATCGCCATCATCACAAGTGTTTGTTGTGTTTTAACAATCTCTCTCTCTCTCTCTCTCTCTCTCCTCTCTCTCTCCTCTCTCTCTCTCTCTCTCTCTCAATTCAATTCAATTCAATTCAAATTAGCTTTATTGTCATGACTGTGTAACATATCACAATGTTGCCAAAGCAATAAGCATATTATACAAACATACAGATTAATAAAAAAGGGGAAAAATAAAGACATGTCCCAATTTATCACAAAAAAAACATTAAAAGAATACAGAGAGCTGTAAATGGTGAGGAGGGTTCAGCCTTTGTCCCTCATTTGATGGCAGGAGTGCACATACTACGCTGCCAGGTGGATGCACTTTTCCTTCTCTCCCAATATATACCAGAGTTTCTCTGTGTTGCTCGTTTACTGGAATTCAGGTGACACTAGCGCTGTTTGTTTGAAATAGGCATCTCTGATGTGTTTATATTTGCTGCACTCCGTAAGGAAGTGCAGCTCGTCCTCTATGAGTCCGTCTGTACAGTGAGAACACAGTCTGAGCTCTCTGGGTCTCCAGCTCTGCTTGTGTCGGCCCGTCCACACACACAGACTGTGTTCACTCAGGCGATACAGTCAGCCGCTTTCTCTGACCATAGCCTTTAATAATGCTCAGGTATGGTGCTAATTTATAATCAGATTTTATACTGTGGAAGTAAGTGAATTTCTTTACTTGAGTTACTTTTTGCTGCCAATCATGAATGTATTCTTCCTGGGTTATTGTTTCAGTTTCTTTAACTTTTGAATGTTTACACCGAATTGTGGAATTTAGTTGATGTTTCTCCACTAAATAGTGCATGGGGTCACTCTCTGGGTGTTTTTGCTGATAGATAGGTGAAAGCTATCTGTCGGCATGTCTGAAAGATGGAACCAGAACTTCGTGGCTCTCTTCTGGATTTCAGAGAGCAGAGGGAATCGGCCCAGTTCTGCCCTGCAGCCCAGATTTGGGGCGTTTCTGTGAATTCCCAAGATGTTTTTGCAGAACTCAAGGTGAAATATTTCAACAGGGTTTTTGTCCCATGACATTTACATTTACATTTATGCATTTAGCAGACGCTTTTATCCAAAGCGACTTACAGTGCATTCAGGCTATACATTTTTTGTCAGTATGTGTGTTCCCTGGGAATCGAACCCACAACCTTTGCGCTGCTAACGCAATGCTCTAACCACTGAGCCACAGGAACCATGATTCATAGTTTAGTTTACATTTGAGGTCCCAGATTTCACAGCCGTACAGAAGAATAGGTTTGATGATGCTATCGAAGATTTTTATCCACAGTTTAATGGGTGGGTTGAATTTGAACAGGGGTCTTCTTATACTATAAAAAGCCCTGCGTGCCTTATCTGTCAGGTCTTTTATTGCAGTATTGAACTGCCCAGAGGCTGAGATCGTCAGACCTAAATAATTATAGCAGGTTACATGATTAAGAATTGTTTCCCCAATTTTAAACTCGTATTTTTTGTCAGCAAGATGAGGCTTTTTCTGAAAGATCATGATGTTCGACTTCTCCATGTTCATCGGTAAGGCCCAATCATTACTGTACTTCTCCAAAATGGAGAGGCTTTGGTGCAGCCCCTCTTCATGAGGCGACAGCAACAGAAGATCATCTGCGTACAGGAGGCATTTGATTTCTCTACCCTCGAGGGTCAGACCAGGACAAGAGGACTTATCAAGTGCTGATGCAAGTTCGTTAATATAGATATTAAATAGAGTCGGGCTGAGGCTGTAGCCTTGACGGACTCCTTTGGTCTGACTGAAATAATCAGTTCGTTTGTCATTAATTTTGACACAGCATTTGTTCCCATTGTATATGTCCTTTATGATGTTATACGTCCTTCCTCCTATTCCACTTTCAATAAGTTTTAGGAAAAGTCCATTGTGCCATACCGAATCAAAGGCTTTTTGGAAATCGATGAAGCAACCAAATATTTTCCCTTGTTTTTTCTGCTAAACGTGTTTTTGTATGAGTGTGTGGAGTGTGTAAATGTGATCTGATGTTCTCTGTTTTGGCATAAATCCAATTTGACAGTTGTCTAGAAGTTTGTGTTCTTGAATTAACTGAACTAATCTGTCATTAATAATGGAGCAGAATAGTTTTCCCAGGTTACTGCTGACTGTGATGCCTCTATAATTGTTTGGGTCGTACTTCTCACCTTGTTTAAAAATTGGAGTTATTAGATTTTCTTTCCAGATTTCAGGAAAGTGTCCTGATTTTAATACAAGATTGAATAATTTCAGAATAGCATCTTTCAATTTGAAGCTGCTATGTTTCAGCATCTCATTAGATATTCCATCCAAGCCACAGGATTTTTTATTTTTTAGGGATTTCATTTAGCCTATTAGTACATTTATTGCTATGGGATTGTCTAAATGGTTCAGCTGCTCTTTTGTGGTGAATTCTAGGTCATGTAATTTGGATGTCAGATATTTTTGGGTAAGGGTTGGTTCATTTTGTGAATATAGGTTTCCAAAATGTTCAGTCCAGATGTTTGGGTCGTGGATGGCAATGTGTTTAGCTGCTTTGGATTTATCTAAATGATTCCATAATTCCCAAAAACAATTTTGATCAACTGCCTCCTCAATCTTGTTGAGCTTTATTTTCATGTGATCAGCTTTTTTCTGTATTAGCAGTGACTTGTATATTTTAAGGGTTTGTTGATATGTGGCTCGTGTTTGATGGTTTGCAGGGTCTCTGTGTTTCTTATTTGATAATGATCGTAAATCTTTTCTTAGGTTTTGGCATTCTTTATCAAACCAACCAGCTTTAGCTATTTCTTTTTTACATCTGTAATGTTTTCTTTTTCTCAGGGCTTTTCTGACCACTGTAGAGAAAATAGTAGTTAAGTGTTCTGTTGCTAAATTTATACTTAACTTCTCTTCATCAAATGAAGTCAGAACAAATGAGTCTATCATGTTCTCCACATGAGTGCTGTGGAGCTGGGCTTCATACTGGGCAGGACTGTCTTAACTCCATGTAAATTTGGAGGGGAGGGGGTACAGTTTACCCTTCTGCTCTGAAGATGGCAGAAGATTCCCTGACCTCTTCAGACTGAGGACGATGTGACTGTGGTCTGACAACGGTAGCTGTGGGATCACTGTGAAATAGCTGATTTGACTTTGGTCTAGATCTGTAATGGCGTAATCTACTGTGCTGCTGCCCAGATAGGAGCAGTAGGTGAGTCGACCCAGAGAATAGGAAAGAGACCCAGGCTTTTACAGAGCTGCAGGACCTGTTTTCCATGTCTGTTTTACGGTGTTGTCATAATTCTTTCGCGCTTTAGTTAAACGTTTTTGTTGGTACGTATGTGAACTGTTAATATATTTATCTCCATCTGAACTAATGTAGTCTGCTTCTCTCCCTGTTCTAGCGTTCAGATCCCCCATTAACAGAACTGGGCCTAGAGACTGAAAGTATATGATCTCTGACTGTAAGGTTGAGAAGATATCTTTTCGATTCACGTGGGGGGATATATGAGGCACATAGGTACAGGTCCTCATCTAAACACAAAAATCTCTTTGTTAAGTTTTATCCAAATATGCGTTGTTCCTTTTTTCACAGGCTGAATATACTGCCACAGGTGCTCTTTGAACCAAACTATGATTCCTCCTGAATCCCTTCCGTTTTTAACATTAGGCTGTTTGATTGATGGTATACGTAACTCTCTGTAGTTTGGAGGAGTGTAGGATTTGGAGTCTGAACGAATCCATGTCTCAAGTAATATAATTATATCTGAATTATATACAATATTTACAAAATCTCTCTCTCTCTCTCTCGTGCTCTCTCTCTCTCTCTCAAATTTCAAATTCAAATGAGCTTTATTGGCATGACTTTATGAGTTATTTGGCACAGTATTGCCAAAGCATTGTCCATTACATGAATAAGGAACAAACGATTATATAATACATAAAACAAGAATAGATCTGTGAAATAAATAAGTACATGCATTCTTTCTTTTTTTTTCACAACCAAGAAAAAATATTTAAGACATTGCTTAAAATAAAAAATATAAAAATAATTAAATAATGAAATATATACATTTATATATATATATATACACATAAACTTTGTACAACATGAAAGAAATGATGATACTTCAGGTTTGTCCACTGGCTGACAGTCTTAGTTTGTGACAGGCTGATACATATCTTGCTGCTGTTGCGATCGTTTTGGAATTTTCTCCTAAAATGTGCCTTAATTTGTCTGCATTTGGCAATGCCATAAAATTAGTTTGAATTTGGGTAAATATGCAGCTCTGATGTGGTGATAGTAATCACATTGCAGTAAGAAATGTTTCCAGCTCTTTCTGCAAGCACAGTGAACACAGTCTCTGTGTCTCAGACAAAGATGGCTGCCATCTTTGGCTGTGCCGTCCTCTCTCTATAGCCAGACCGTGATCACTCAGTCTGTACTTTGTTAGTGTCTTTCTTAATTTGTGATCTTTCACACAGCTCAGGTATTCTGCTGGTTTGTAGTCTCTTTTCAGCTGTAAATACAGCTCCATCTTCTTTTGTATTTTAGTGGCATCTTTCCAATAGGCGATGTAGTGTTGTTTTTGTAGCTGTCTGGTTTGGTTGGGCCGGATGGTGGTGTGCTGGTTTGGTTGGGCCGGATGGTGCTCTGCTGGTTTGGTTGGGCCGGATGGTGGTGTGCTGGTTTGGTTGGTCCGGATGGTGCTGTGCTGGTTTGGTTGGTCTAGATGGTGGTGTGTTGGTTTGGTTGGGCCGGATGGTGCTGTGATGGTTTGGGTGTAGTTTGAGCACCAGAAGTAAAAGTGCGCTCTTCTGCAGGTTCTGCTCCTGCCACTGCAGGGCTTCAGCCTGGTAAGAGCTCGGATCAAGGTATTTCAGGTGCTGGTGGAATTTAACAACTCTTTTTTGAATATTAATTAATAGTGGATATTGTCCTAATTCAGCTCTGCACGAGTTGTTAGGGGTCGCTCTGTTAACTTTTAAGATGTTTTTACAAATTTCCATTTCTTCTTTTTCCCATTGAAGGTCCCCATATCTTGCTGCCATATAGAGGAATTGGTTCGATTATTGCTTTAGTTCGATTAGAGCTGTTGTAGTCCCTCTTTTGTTTTTGACAGAATGACTAAATCATCTGCAAAGAGGAGACATTTGATTTCTGATTCAGTTAGGGTTAGGCCGGGGGCAGTCGAATTGTTTAATTCTTTGGCTAATTCATTTATATAAATGTTAAACAGAGTGGGGCTCAATGGGCAACCTTGTCTAACTCCCCGTCGCTGAGAGAAAAATTATGTTAGTTTGTTCCCTATTTTTACAGCACATGTATTGTTTTTATACATGGTACTGATTAAATCAAAAGTTTTCCCTCCAATCCAATCTCTCTCTCTCTCTCTCTCTCTCTCTCTCTCTCTCTCTCTCTCTCTCTCTCTCTCTCTCTCTCTCTCTCTCTCTCTCTCTCTCTCTCTCTCTCTTGCTCTCTCTCTCTCTCTCTCTCTCTCTCTCTCTCTCAATCTCAATTCAATTCAATTCAGAAAGCTTTATTGGCATGACAAAAACATACATTTTGTATTGCCAAAGCATTAAGACAACATAGAAAATGATTTATCTGAACATTTAGTAAAGCCTAGAGAAAATAATAGTAACAATGAAACTAAATAAAAATACAATATTATATAAACACATGGCTAGATATAGCAAAAAATAATATAATTAGTAAAATAATATTAACAAAATAAATAAAGAATTATAATAATAGATAAGATTCTAATACAGAAAACATGTAACAACTGAACTTAGAGATGTGAACATTATATACATTATATACATTATCTAGATGTGTGTAGGTCTAATGTGTGTGTGTTTGGGTTATGAGTGTGTTTGTGTGTGTTTCTCTCTGGCTGTCCCTCAGGAGATGACACGATGATACGAATCTTGCAGCTATATAACAACATTTGGCTTCTTCACCAAGAATGAAGCTGAGTTTTTGGGTTGGATTATAGGTACTAAATTGGGGAAATATATGATTAATTTTGGGGTAGTAGTGGTCTCTGATATCTGTATATTTTGGGCACTCTGTGAGGAAGTGCAGTCTGCCTCCGCTACTCCCAGCATGCAGTGCGAGCAGAGTCTGTCCTCACGAGAGCCAGGTCTGTCTGCGCCGCCCGGCCTCTACGGCCAGACTGTGTTCACTGAGTCGGTACATCGTCAATGTTTTCCTGAGTTTCACATCACTCACGGCGCTCAGGTAGCTTGCCGTGGTGTATTCTCGATTTAGGGCCGAATAACATTCCAGTTTGTGCTGGTTTTTAGTGGTGTTTGTCCAATGGGTGATGTACTTGTGTTTTTCAGTGTTTATAATGTGTGTGGGCCGAATGTGTGTGAGTGTGTGTGTGTCCTGAGGCTGGCTGATCTCGGTGTGTGTGAGTGTGCGTGTGAGTGAGTGAGTGTGAGTGTGAGTGTGCGTGAGCGTAAGCGTGAGTGAGTGTGAGTGTGTGTGTGTCCTGAGGCTGGCTGATCTCGGTGTGTGTGAGATCAGTCAGTCTCAGCACCAGCTGGCACAGGGGACTCTTACTTACGCTCAGCTCTTGGTGTTTGAGGGCTTTGTAATGGTATGTGTTGGGGTCGCTTGTTTTGAGGTGTTTCCAGAATTTGATGGCTCTTTTTTGGATGTTTAGAAGGAGAGGGTATTGGCCTAATTCTGCCCTGCATCCGTTGTTTGGAGTTTTTCTTTGGACTTTGAGTATTCTTTTACAGAAATCTAAATGTAGAGTTTCAATCGGGTGTTTTTCCCAATTTAAGAAGTCAAATTTTATAGAAGGACCCCACACTTCACTGCCATATAATGCAATTGGTTCAATTACTGCTTTGAAAAGTTTGAGCCAGATTTGGATTGGGATGTCAATTTGAATGGATCTTTTTA
>CM050414.1:29804152-29826652 GCA_027564155.1 Gymnocypris eckloni scoliostomus
TTGTTTGCTAATCATGTTAACAAAATATGCTAGCGACATGCTAGTTGCTTTGCTAGTCATGCTAGTAACATGCTAATCATTCTAGCAAAATGCTAGTAACTTGCTAATTATGCTAGAAATATGCTAGCGACATGCTAGTCATGCTAGCGACAAGCTAATCACTTGCTAATCATGCTACTAACATGCTAGTCACTTGCTAATCATGTTAGCAACATGCTAATAATGCATGGAAACATACTAGTGACATGGCATTCATGTTAGCAATATGCAAGTCACTGGCTAATCATGCTAACAATATGCTAGCTACATACTATTCAGTTGCCAGTCATGCTAGTAACATGCTAATCATGCTATCAACATGCTAGTCACTGTCTAATCATGTTAGCAAAATGTTAACCATGCCAGAAACATACTAGCGACATGCAAATACAATACAAATACAACAATACAAATTAAGCTCGGATGAGCTTTATTTGTCACATACACAATTATACAGAGTATAATGAGGAGTGAAATGTGTTCTCTGCATTTAACCCATCTACGTGTACACACTTGGAGCAGTGGGCAGCCGACTGTGCAGTGCCCGGGGAGCAGTCGTGGACTTCCTGTCGGAGCCGGGATTCGAACCCACAACCTTGGGTTACCTCGGGTTTCGAGCGCTACCTGACAAAGGATCGTCCGACAATATTTTGGAAATGTCAAGCAATGTCGAACTGCACAGCCAATCGCGTCGAAGCAGTATGACATTCGGGCCAATCGCGTCGAAGTGCTTTAACATTTCCAGCCAATCAAAAAGAGCGATTCTTAACATTTTCTTAACATTCGTGACATTTGACCAACCAGAGTACAGGGGAATGTCGACGGCACGTTTCCGCGTATCACCGCTAGGTGGATGGGTCAGGTGTCAATCAAATTGCCGAACCGCGCCGAAGGTGTACGAAAGAGTGATATTATCTTCGGGGGCGTGTCAGAGGTCAAAAAAGTTCAGGACTGAAGTTCATTACCAACGACGAGCGTCTTTGGCGCGGAGCTCAGCATCATTTTATGGACAGCGAAACTTCATTTTATAATCAAATACAGCGTTATAACGGACAACGACAGGTAAGAAATTATAATGTAATTGCATACTTCTAACTTACATGTTTTAATTATTTGTATTTATTTAATTAGCGTGTTGTTTTTAATTATTTGCTGAATGGCATTTGCGTCTTAAAAAGTTTGGCATTTGTTTAATGTATTTGCATTATAGAACAACACATTAGGCTTCAGTACAAACATGTACCTGATCCCATTCATTAGACAATATGATGGTATTATATTATATTTTTATTATAATATTATGTTATAACTTACACCAATGTAAACAAGGTGTCATAATTGTTTATAGACATTTATGTAGATAATGTTGTAGGTATTTTGAGATTTATGTCATACTGTTAATGTCAGCTACATTAAAGGGTTGTGTGTACTGGGAGATTCAGAGATTTGAGAAGGTGGGGGAACGGATGGTTAATGAATGGGATGGTTACTGAAGGTGTGAAATGTTCCTCTCTTGTTTGTCTTTCCTTTAAAGAGAGATGTCAGCTGTAACATTATATACAAGATAAATAGTTACTCATGTCCTAGAAATGAATTAATATATTAATTTAATGAAGTATGTTTTGCTCTGTTAAGGGACTCACTTGTATTGTGCATTACATTTGTTACAATGCTTACAGATTGATAAATGTCCGATGCAGTCTCGTGGCCAGACAACCTTGCTTGCAGGTGTGCTGAAATGCATCTGTGGTTTTCACACTCCAAAGGTAACATTAATGTAGCAAGTATTTTTGTTAGTACTATTTACTGAAAATATTTTCTTTCTTAATTTATTATATGTATTTTTTTGGTTGTCTTAAGCAGCCCACTGTCTCTACTGGACCAGCACAAAGGGCTTTGAAAAAACCTGCTGCTGCTGCTGGAACAGCAAAGGAGGCCATGGAGCAAAATCAGCCTGACCCCCCTGCCCCAGGCCCAGCCTACTGCACCGGTGGCAACAAGGGTTGCACCACAATTGTCAATGGTAAGAATTACATTTTTTAAAGCATTGAAGTATCAGTTTAGTTCAAATTCGAGGAAGTACAGAAAGTAAGAAAGAGAATAAAGAAAAAGCAAGAAAACTTTGAGAGGCTGGTTGAGACCTGCTAATCGTCACACCTCTTGTACAGTGGGCAGCTGTTGTCTGCTGATTGGTCGGTTTTTAATATCTCAGACTCGGTTTAAGTCAAATGATCAAGGATGAAAGACAAATGTAACCTGTGTGCTTTCTCTTTCATCTCTGAGCTCTACTCTTGGATTGTCCTCTTCCTCTCTAACTGAGCTCTGCCTGGGTTGAAGGTCACTGAGCTAGACTCATGTCCCTCATCGCATCTCTCTCTATACTTCTCATGTGTTAAAGCTACATTTTATCTTTTTCATTCTCTATCTCAGGTAAAATTCCACACACACTGCACACTGGCTATTATTAATTGTACACTTGTTAATAATTATTCCATCATGCAAATACTTTGTAGGTATTTCAAGAGAAACCTAAGTCAGTACTGCTAATAAATTATTCTGCTTATGGACTACATTTCCGTTCTGAAAGAAGTGTTTTTGAAGGCTGCATTTACTTAAAATAGTAATTTATAGGTTTATGAATAATATTTTTTCTCCTCGACTATGAGCTCACACTATATGAGCTACCACAAATGCCTTATGTATCAAATATGATACACAACAATTGTATTTATTCTGTTTGTTTTTTATTCCAGGTGAGCTTATTGGAGTGCAGTATCTGTTCCAACAGACTGGTCAGGCACTGCAGGACATGAACCCAGATGCTGAGGAGACTGCAGAACTCATCGAGGAACTTAATGTGGCGAGATGAAGATGAGGGCTTCTGTGACATCAGCGAGGATCACACAATTGCAGATCCAGAGGTTGTTCTGTCAACACCCTCCTCCACACTTACACTGGGTTCTTCCACCCTGGTCCCTGACCCCACACAGTCTCCTTCATCACCTGGACCCTCTGGGACTGCTGTCTCACCTGTTCCCTATGAAACATCTGTTTCACCTCTCCCCTCAGAGCCAGAGGATGCTGGTCAAGATAATGATGAAGAGACAGTAAGTGCCACTCCTCTGTATTTATTTCAAATAAACTTGAAAAATTCAAACATGGATGGATCAATATCTACTTCTTACTACTGCTTTAAATCCAGACTTTGCTCAGATTTTAAACTAAAGTCATTAGTAGGCAACAAAGATGCATTAAGTCAAATTTCAAGTTTTATTTCCATAGTGCTTTGCACTATACATATTGTGTTAAACAGCTTCACATTGATACACAGGAAAATAACAAAATCAATGGTACTAGTTATGGAAATATGCATCAAACCAATGTGATGGAAACAAAGTATATTTTGTGCTTGTGTTTTTGAATAGGCTGTTGACTACCAAAATGTCCCAGGATATCAACAGGTGGAGCTCCGGGGTCACATAGCCCTCAGCCTGACCAATCAGGAAGCCAACACCATAATTGCACTTTGGCAGAACCTGGATGACCGGGACAAGAAACGGGTGGTGTATGCAGCTTGACACCAGAAGAGACTGCTGAGTGGATGTTTCAGAATACTAAAGATGCCCACTCAATCCCCTGGAGTAGAGAGCACCACCAGAAGTGTGCTGGGTACAAGCAGCGCTCCTGCTCAGTGGCCCGACTGTTGCCGTCTGGTGGAGACCATCTTCATCAGGCTTTGCACTATTCACCCAAGCCCCAAAAGAAAAGGCAAGGGAACGCTGTCGAGATGGTCTCTGATCCCCTGAGCTGTCTTTGAACGTCATATTTCACCCTTTCTTTTCTTCATTTTTCTTTTCTCTTCTTCCCTTTCTCTTTTCTTCCTTCTTCCCTTCTTCCCCGCATTTGACGGGCTATTGTTCCCCAGCTTTGAGCGCAACGCTCTATCCATTAGGCCAACGACTGCCCGAAAATAATGTTAGAAACATGCTAGCGATGTGCTAGTCATGCAAGCAACATGCTAGTTAATTGTTAATCATCCTAGCAACATGCTAGTAAGATGCTAATAATGCCAACAATATGCTAGTAAAAGGCTAATAATGCTAAAACATGCTAATCATGCTAGAAACGTGTTATCAACATCTTTCTAATCTAAATGTTCAAACGTCAGGCTTTTACAACTGCTTTAAACGTTCAGGCTAGTCTTTCTCAGGTAAACCTAAAGCTTATCTTGTCAACCGCTTTTATCTCGTTATCGTTATCTAGTGCAGCTCCGCTCTAATTGGCTGTTTTAAAGTGCACCTCTGCTCTGATTGGCTGTTTCATAGTGCAGCTCTGCTCTGATTGGCTGTTTCATGGTGCAGCTCTGCTCTGATTGGCTGTTTCACAGCTCTGGTCTGATTGGCTGTTTCATAGTGCAGCTCTGCTCTGATTGGCTGTTTCATAGTGCAGCTCTGCTCTGATTGACTGTTTCACAGCTCAGTTCTGATTGGCTGTTTCAAAGTGCACCTCTGCTCTGATTGGCTGTTTCATAGTGCAGCTCTGCTCTGATTGGCTGTTTCAAAGTGCACCTCTGCTCTGATTGGCTGTTTCACATAGCAGCTCTGCTCTGATTGGCTGTTTCACAGCGCGGCTCTGCTCTGATTGGCTGTTTCACAGCGCAGCTCTGCTCTGATTGGCTGTTTCACAGCGCGGCTCTGCTCTGATTGGCTGTTTCAAAGTGCAGCTCTGATTGGCTGTTTCAAAGTGCAGCTCTGATTGACTGTTTCACAGTGCAGCTCTGCTCTGATTGGCTGTTTCACAGGGCGGCTCATTCCGGTAGCTCACACAGCACGTTATGCAAATGCTGTTGACGTAAACATTAACGATCCCGACTGTAACATCACATTCGCCTCTTTTTCAGGTCTTCTGCATTCACAAGATTTACATAAGAAGGAGGAGCCAATGGTGTTTGAGGCTCATGCACAGAGCTCTAATTTTTCAACCATGCCAAGCTAAATACAGTTTTCCATTCTACGCCACCTTTAAACACATCTCATGGTTTTGAGCTCTCCATCCAGCTGCTATCTCCTCATCTGTGTGTATCTCAGGTCTTCAAACAGAGCGCTGGAGCCCCGCTGGGCCCGCCGGACCGTCCCCTGACCCACGCTGAGCTGCGATCTCGGGCCCCCCCACGCAGCGTTTATGGTCTGTTATCAGCGGACGATGATGGGGATTGTGTGATTGTCTCTCAGCGGGACTGTTATGACACTATAGTTTGATTGAACACACTTTACAGCTCTGGATGGTGTGAAGGCGTTTGGGTGCAGTTACTGACTTTATGTGATGGTGAAGGAAAACTGCTTGTTTACTGAAATAAATTCAGATGCCATTGGAGAGTTTCTCAGAGCAGTAAACAGCACATAAAGTGATGGCACGTGTCCTAGCAGTACTCGGAGTAGCGTATTAAAACAGTGTGTGCATAGAAGAGAGTCTGTTGTGTGCAAGAGAGTGTGTGTGTGTGTGTGTGTGTGTGTGTGTGGGTGTGACTGAGAGAGTGTGTGTGTGAGAGAGAGTGTGTGTGTGTATGTGTGTGTGTGTGTGTGTGTGTGTGTGTGTGTGTGTGTGTGTGTGTGTGTGTGTGTGTGTGTGTGTGTGTGTGTGTGTGTGTGTGTGTGCATGTTTATGAGGACACAAATTTGTATAATGACATGGGTATGACATAGGTATTACAAGGAGAAGGTGATTTATGAGGACATTTTCAGTGTCCCCATAATTTAAAACGCTTATAAATCATACAGAGTGAGTTTTTTGGGGGGAAAATAGAAATGCACCGTCTCCTGTGAGGGCTAAGTTTAGGTGTAGGGTAGGTGTAGGGCAATAGCACATACAGTTTGTACAGTATAAAAACCATTACGCCTATGGAAAGTCCCCGTAAACCATAAAAAACAACGTGTGTGTGTGTGTGTGTGTGTGTGTGTGTCTGAATGCTGCTGATTCACCTTGAGCCGATGTCCGGCTCCGGTGTGAACACACACACACACACACAAGTCAAGGCTGGGCCTCTGGGTTTTCATCACGGCGAAACACTCAAATCATGTAGCTATGAAGTGGGCTATATAAATGCAAATTGTATTGGAGATCTATTAGAGGTCTTGGAAGAGAGTCGTATGTAAATGTCCCAGAAGAGCAAATAAATCACGCCGAACAAGGTGAGAACTCTGGAAATTGAATAGTGAGGAGGTGCGGTTTGATTTATTGTAAATGCAAGAAAGATGCACAGGTGCAAAACAGCAGAAGTGCAGGAGAAATCGAGTCTCTTCTCACTGATCACTGTGACACGAGGAAAACACACACTGCTGTAATAGATCTGTTACTGTAACTCCTCAGTGTTTGAGAAAGAGCAGCACAATATCTCCATCTAGTGTTCAACACGAGGAGCTGCAGGTGATCCGTTCAGGAGACAAACACACAGGAGCTCATACTTCTAAACCAAACTTTATTAATACACACCAGCAGTAAGCTGTCGCGTCATCAGTGACCAGACTAAATCATTAGTGTGAAACCTGGACGATAAAGCTTCTCCACAAATAAATACTGTACATGAGCATCACATCTGTTGCTGGTCTTTGGTCATTTTAGGAGAACAGGAGAACGTGTTCCTGCTGATAAATGAGTTAAAACACACCGAACTGAGTCCTTACAGAAGCAGCTCTGCGTCGAGATTAAACTCAGATTCTGTCATTTCTTCCTCACCATCCCATCCTACAACACACAGAGAGAGAGACACAGAGTGTGTGTGTGTGTGTGTGTGTGTGTGTGTGAGAGAGTGTGTGTGTGTGTGTGTGTGTGTGTGTGTGTGTGTGTGTGTGTGTGTGTGTGTGTGTGTGTGTGTGTGTGTGTGTGTGTGTGAGAGAGAGTGTGTGAGAGAGAGAGAGAGAGAGAGTGTGTGTGAGTGAGTGCGAGTGTGAGTGAGTGTGTGTGTGAGTGTGTGGTGCACACACACACACACACACACACACACACACACACACACACACACACACACACACACACACACACACACACACTAGTTCTAGACTAAATATCAACAACTTTTTATATTAAGAACAAACAAGCCCTGTGCAGATGTAAAAAGTAACCCCTCAAAGATTTGGAGACAGTAATCACATTACTGTAACTCATAACATCACGCCTGGATTACTGTAACAACACACTGCCTCATTGTAAACTATATGCTTCTTATTATTGTAAGTTAACTCTGATGTCCTTGCTCTATCCATAACACACTTTGACTGTCTTGATATTACTTTCTATAAAAGTAATTAGTTACTTTTAGGGAGTAACGCAACATTGTAATGCAGTACCTTTCAAAGTAACTTTCCCCAACACTGCTGCTGCAGGACTTGTGTCTGAACCAATCACACGAGACTCTGATCGGATGAGCCAATCAGCTGCTTCGATTGGGATTGACACAGATTTAACACGTGCTGCTCACCAAAATAAACCTTAAACTCGTGTCTGTGCCATATGTACAGTAAACACTCAACAGATCACATTCTACATTCACATGATATAATATACTGTCATTTAAATGAGAAATCAGCTCATCTATTGAAGGCTCTGTGGCTTATCCAACTCAATAGATGCGCATATAATTAATTTACAGTTTTTAATAATCAGACTGATCATCATATACAGTGTGTGTGTGTGTGTGTGTGTGTTTGTGACATCAGCAGAGGCACTCACCATTCCTCTGTGCGCGCTCCCGCTGTCTCCCAAAACGCGCCGGTGACGTCATATGGGTGACGTCAGGTGAATAGCAATGCATCAACAGCGCATGCGTGACATTAAAAATACCTTAACATATGCACAAACTATCCGCATTTGTACAAAAAAATATATAATTAGTTATATAAATGTAGTCTTTTAATTACGACGCTCGTTGGGGTATTTCAAAATCTGTATTTATCTGATTTGCTGTTGTAGAAAAAAACATAAACACACATTACACACATTAATTTAATGACTATATATATATATATATTACTACATACTAATCATATAATAGAGCGATAAAAATAACGACTCTTGCGCAGAAGTCTCGTATAGAGATGTAATGAGAAGCAGCGGATGCGCTTCAGCTCCAGTGCCGCTCTACGGCGGTTATTGTTATTGCTGTTATTGTTATTATTGTTATGATTGTTGTAGCTGGATGTGATGCTTCTGCCCTCTGTGTGCGGATCCCATGAAATCACGTTCACCAGCACAGACATGGCGTTCGGACGGTCATCGCGTCTGTTCGACTGAAGCTTTATGATTCCGCTCGAGTTCGGGAAGAAAAACGCCGCAAGATGCCGCAGAAGATGCTGGGCTCCGTGGTGGGGCTTCTCTGCACAGGGGCGTGTTTGGTCGAGGTAAGCTGGCGGCGCGGCCTCTGAGGCGGCGAGTGCTGAACTCGAGCTCGGGGATCAGCGCGGCGCTAGGCCTCGATAAACAACATAAAGCCATAAACCAGCACCGTGTTAACAAGACCGTATGTCCTTTCGCACTGGATATTTAAAATCTGTATAAATATTTACAGACATTCAGGAAATGAAAATATTCGAGAAAAGACTATTGTGCTAATACTGGTTTGTAGCTCAGTGTTTGTGATTGTGTGTTTTAGTGAGTCTGTGGTGTGTTTGTAATGTTAGGTTGAACTCGTACCGACTGTGTTTAAAGATCATTGTGTGGATAAAAGATCCAGCGCACATCACAGTTCACTAGCAGATAAACAAAGACATATACACAATGTTATAGTTGAGGTCTCACTTTAATTAACTATGGTTACTATAGTTAAATCAAGGTCTTACTACACTAACCATAGTAAAACTGTGGGTATACGAGGTTAAAACACATGGTTATTACTTTTTAACTATAATAAATCGTAAGGGATATTATATGTAATGGTTCATATTTATTGACTGATTGATTTCTGCTTTGCTTGCATTATTTTGTCCAGGCTAATGTGTGAATTTTGGCACATAAATCAGATTTTGAGCATCAGATGATGGGTTTGTGTTTGTGCCGGTGATAAAGGACACAAGTGCTGATGTGAATTGCGCTCGATGAAGAGCTCAGATCTGTGCTGTTGTCTTCCTCTCAATTCTTGTGTTTGTTTGACAGGAAAGGAGTTTTGTTTTGGTGTGAACAATGAACAGTACCGCTGTGAGATGGGCTACTGCTGCGGAGAGACCGAGTGCTGCACTTACTATTACGAGCTCTGGTGTAAGTACACGTGCACACACACTCACCCATGATTCAACTTTGTGTCTTTCACACACACACACCCACGATTCAGCTTTGTGTCTTTCACACTCACACACACACACACACTCACGCATGATTCAGCTTTGTGTCTTTCTCACACACACACACACACACACACACGATTCAGCTTCATGTGTCTTTCACACACACACACACACACACACACACACACACACACACACACTCGCATGATTCACACACACATGTGTCTTTCACACACACACACACACACACACACACACACACCACACACACACACACACACACACACGATTCAGCTTCATGTCTTTCACACACACACACACACACACACACATGTGTCTTTCACACACACACACACACACACACACGATTCAGCTTCATGTGTCTTTCACACACACACACACACACACACACACACACACACACACGATTCAACACACACACACACACACACACACACACACACACACACACACACACATTCAGCTTCATGTGTCTTTCACACACACACACACACACACACACGATTCAGCTTCATGTGTCTTTCACACACACACACACACACACACACACACATGTGTCTTTCACACACACACACACACACACACACACACACACACACACACACACGATTCAGCTTCATGTGTCTTTCACACACACACACACACGATTCAGCTTCATGTGTCTTTCACACACACACACACACACACACACACACACACATTCAGCTTCATGTGTCTTTCACACACACACACGATTCAGCTTCATGTGTCTTTCACACACACACACACACACACACACACACACACACACACATTCACTTCATGTCTCTTCTCACACACACACACACACGATTCAGCTTCATGTGTCTTTCACACACCAGTGGTGGTCAGTACACACACACAGTAAACTACTTCTACTGTAAATACATTTTTCAAGTATCTGTACTTTACTGGAGTAGTTTTATTTTGAGTAACTTTTACTTTTACTTCACTACATTCCAAAGCATAAGATCGTACTTTTTACTTCACTACATTTCATAAAACATATCGTTACTCCTTATAATACATCACATAGTCTGATTCATGAACAAACTGATTCTTTTCAATGAACCTGTTCAATTGGTTCGCAAATCGCAATAAGCGATTCTTTCACGAATAGGAATGATCCGATTGCAGCTCTCTCTAACGTTATGTTTTGGGTCAAAAACAAAACATTAAAATAACACCGATTAAATAAAATAACTCATGCACGTTCATATTCCCGCTGCTGTAAGCGTTAGCAGTTTTATTAAAATGCTATGCATTTAGACCTATGTGACGTCTGTTTTTATATTGTTTATCAACAGTATACATTTTTATATTGTTTAGATCAACTAGCTGAGTAGACAGATATGAATGTTTATTCATAACCATACTGAAAATAAGTAAATATTGTTAGCTGATGCTAACTGTCTAGCTAACAAGCTTGCTGGTGCTAAGTTGAGGAAATGTTTAGATATAAAGTCCAAATATCTTTATTCAGCCACCTAGATAGATTCCATCTGAGGGAAAAAGAAAGGATGTGATGTTCAGAACATAGTAACTACAGTAATTATCAGAGTGGGAAGTGATGCCCTCTGGGGGCATTGGGCCAGGGATAGTTTTACACCACAGACAAGGTTTGAGAAGAAAAAAAATCATTATGAAAATATAATTAGATTTTCCTTAAAATGTTCTTCCTAACTTCAGGCCTAATTCTCATGTCATATATAACTGACGTTCTGCAAAACAACAAGTTCTAAAACACTTTTTCTTACTGGTGAAGATTAGATGGTGAAATCTGTTTTCTCTCAGGTACATGGCAGTGTAAGCTTCACAGCGAACTACTACATCACTCTCATCAACGTAGTCCATATCAACAAAATATATATCTTGACTCTATATAGTGGTTATTTTGGGAAAAACCCAGGTATTTTGGGCAGTAGGATTATAAAAATATGTGCTAATATAAAATTTAATAAAGTAGTCTATATAAAATTGCAAAATAAATCAGTACTTTTTTACTTAAGTACATAAAAAAATTGAGTACTTTTACTCGAGTAAAATTTAAAAAGCAGTACTTTTACTTTTACTGGAGTAATATTTTACTATACGTATCTGTACTTTTACTCAAGTACTTGATCTGTGTACTTTGTCCACCACTGTCACACACACACACACACGATTCAGCTTCATGTGTCTTTCACACACACACACACACACACACACACACTCACACACGATTCAGCGTCATGTGTCTTTCACACACACACACACGATTCACCTTCATGTGTCTTTCACACACACACACACACACGATTCAGCGTCATGTGTCTTTCACACACACACACGATTCACCTTCATGTGTCTTTCACACACACTCACACACGATTCAGCTTCATGTGTCTTTCACACACACACACACACACACACACACTCACACGATTCAGCTTCATGTGTCTTTCACACACACACACACACACACACACGATTCAGCTTCATGTGTCTTTCACACACACACACACACACACTCACACACGATTCAGCTTCATGTGTCTTTCACACACACACACACACACACACACTCACACGATTCAGCGTCATGTGTCTTTCACACACACACACACACACACACACACACGATTCACCTTCATGTGTCTTTCACACACCACACACGATTCAGCGTCATGTGTCTTTCACACACACACTCACACGATTCAGCGTCATGTGTCTTTCACACACACACACACACACACACACACACACACACACACACACACACACACATGATTCAGCTTCATGTGTCTTTCACACACACACACACACACACACACGATTCAGCTTCATGTCTCTCTCACACACACACACACACACACACACACACGATTCAGCTTCATGTGTCTTTCACACACACACACACACACACACACACTCACACACGATTCAGCGTCATGTGTCTTTCTCACACACACGATTCAGCTTCATGTGTCTTTCTCACACACACACACACACACATCACACACGATTCAGCTTCACGTGTCTTTCTCACACACACACACAATTCAGCTTCATGTGTCTTTCTCACACACACACACACACATACATAATTAACACTTCCTACATTTAATGTTCCTAAAACAAGTTTAATTTTCTTTAGATAAAATATACATTTCCATTTATTCCTTTTGATTTTGAGCTAATATTTGAGTTGAACATGATGTTTTTACGAACTGGTGCACCAAACACTTCACTAGCACTGTACTGTCGTGTGTGTGTGTGTGTGTGTAGGTGTGTGTGTGTGTAAGACACATGAAGCTGAATCGTGTGTGTGTAAGACACATGAATCGTGTGTGTGTGTGTGTGTAAGACACATGAAGCTGAATCGTGTGTGTGTGTGTGTAAGACACATGAAGCTGAATCGTGTAAGACACATGAAGCTGAATCGTGTGTGTGTGTAAGACACATGAAGCTGAATCGTGTGTGTGTAAGACACATGAAGCTGAATCGTGTGTGTGTAAGACACATGAAGCTGAATCGTGTGTGTGTGTGTGTGTGTAAGACACATGAAGCTGAATCGTGTGTGTGTGTGTGTAAGACACATGAAGCTGAATCGTGTGTGTGTGTGTGTGTGTAAGACACATGAAGCTGAATCGTGTGTGTGTGTGTGTGTAAGACACATGAAGCTGAATCGTGTGTGTGTGTGTGTGTGTAAGACACATGAAGCTGAATCGTGTGTGTGTGTGTAAGACACATGAAGCTGAATCGTGTGTGTGTGTGTAAGACACATGAAGCTGAATCGTGTGTGTGTGTGTGTGTAAGACACATGAAGCTGAATCGTGTGTGTGTGTGTGTAAGACACATGAAGCTGAATCGTGTGTGTGTGTGTGTAAGACACATGAAGCTGAATCGTGTGTGTGTGTGTGTAAGACACATGAAGCTGAATCGTGTGTGTGTGTAAGACACAGCTGAATCGTGTGTGTGTGTGTGTAAGACACATGAAGCTGAATTGTGTGTGTGTGTGTAAGACACATGAAGCTGAATCGTGTGTGTGTGTGTGTGTGTGTGTAAGACACATGAAGCTGAATCGTGTGTGTGTGTGTAAGACACATGAAGCTGAATCGTGTGTGTGTGTGTGTAAGACACATGAAGCTGAATCGTGTGTGTGTGTGTGTGTGTGTGTGTAAGACACATGAAGCTGAATCGTGTGTGTGTGTAAGACACATGAAGCTGAATCGTGTGTGTGTAAGACACATGAAGCTGAATCGTGTGTGTGTGTAAGACACATGAAGCTGAATGTGTGTGTGTGTAAGACACATGAAGCTGAATCGTGTGTGTGTGTGTGTAAGACACATGAAGCTGAATCGTGTGTGTGTGTAAGACACATGAAGCTGAATCGTGTGTGTGTGTAAGACACATGAAGCTGAATCGTGTGTGTGTGTAAGACACATGAAGCTGAATCGTGTGTGTGTGTAAGACACATGAAGCTGAATCGTGTGTGTGTGTAAGACACATGAAGCTGAATCGTGTGTGTGTAAGACACATGAAGCTGAATCGTGTGTGTGTAAGACACATGAAGCTGAATCGAGTGTGTGTGTGAAAGACATGAAGCTGAATCGTGTGTGTGTGTGTAAGACACATGAAGCTGAATCGTGTGTGTGTGTGTAAGACACATGAAGCTGAATCGTGTGTGTGTGTGTGTGTAAGACACATGAAGCTGAATCGTGTGTGTGTAAGACACATGAAGCTGAATCGTGTGTGTGTAAGACACATGAAGCTGAATCGTGTGTGTAAGACACATGAAGTTGAATCGTGTGTGTAAGACACATGAAGCTGAATCGTGTGTGTAAGACACATGAAGCTGAATCGTGTGTGTGTAAGACACATGAAGCTGAATCGTGTGTGTGTGTAAGACACATGAAGCTGAATCGTATGTGTGTGTGTGTAAGACACATGAAGCTGAATCGTGTGTGTGTGTGTAAGACACATGAAGCTGAATCGTATGTGTGTGTGTGTAAGACACATGAAGCTGAATCGTGTGTGTGTGTGTAAGACACATGAAGCTGAATCGTGTGTGTGTGTGTGTGTGTGTGTGTAAGACACATGAAGCTGAATCGTGTGTGTGTGTAAGACACATGAAGCTGAATCGTGTGTGTGTGTAAGACACATGAAGCTGAATCGTGTGTGTGTGTAAGACACATGAAGCTGAATCGTGTGTGTGTGTGTAAGACACATGAAGCTGAATCGTGTGTGTGTGTAAGACACATGAAGCTGAATCGTGTGTGTGTGTGTGTAAGACACATGAAGCTGAATCGTGTGTGTGTGTGTAAGACACATGATGCTGAATCGTGTGTGTGTGTAAGACACATGAAGCTGAATCGTGTGTGTGTGTGTGTGTAAGACACATGAAGCTGAATCGTGTGTGTGTGTGCGTAAGACACATGAAGCTGAATCGTGTGTGTGTGTAAGACACATGAAGCTCAGTTTTCACCTCCACTCACACAGGACCTCCAACCAACTAGATCCACTGCTCAAACTCCCATCTTCTCCTTCTGTCCCCTCACTGAGGCGGAAGTATCCAAACTTCTCCTCTCCAGCCATCCTACAACATGTCCTCTAGACCCAATCCCCTCGCACCTTCTCCAAGCAATCTCTTCCACACTCTTACCAGCACTCACACACATTATCAACACATCTCTCCTCACAGGCATCATCCCCACTGCATTCAAGCAGGCTCGGGTAACCCCACTGCTCAAAAAACCTACATTAAACACTTCTCTTTTAGAAAACTACAGACCTGTCTCTCTCCTTCCATTCATAGCCAAAACACTTGAACGAGTTGTCTTCAACCAGGTCTCATTGTTTCTTTCACAGAACAACAAACTGGATGCTAAACAGTCAGGTTTCAGGAGTGGCCATTCAACGGAGACTGCGCTACTCTCGGTCACTGAAGCCCTGCGAATTGCAAAAGCCGATTCCAAATCATCAGTCCTCATTCTGCTGGATCTGTCTGCTGCTTTTGACACTGTCAATCATCAGATCCTCCTGTCCACCCTCTCATCACTGGACATCACTGGGATTCCACTTCGCTGGTTTGAATCCTATCTCACTGGTCGGTCTTTCAGGATGGCCTGGGGAGGGGAGGTATCCAAAGCACATCAATTGGTCACTGGGGTTCCCCTCGGTTCTTGGACCCCTCCTTTTCTCCACATACACTACATCACTGGCTCCCATTATACAGGCACATTTTTCTTCTCCTACCACTTCTATGCTGATGACACACAGCTCTATCTCTCATTTCGACCAGATGATCCAACGGTAGCTGCACGGATCTCAGGCTCATCTCGGCATGGATGAAAGAACATCTACAGCTCAACCTGGCAAAGACTGAGCTTCTTGTCTTCCCTGCAACTCCAACTCTACAGCATGACTTCACGATTCAGTTAGGTTCATCAACAATTACCTCATCAGCTTCGGTCAGAAATCTTGGTGTAATCTTCGATGACCAGCTGACCTTCAAAGAGCACATTGCAAAGACTGCTCGATCTTGCAGGTTTGCACTTCACAACATCAGAAAGATCAGGCCCTTTCTGACAGAGCATGCTGCACAACTTCTTGTCAAGGCCCTAGTCATTTCTAGACTGGACTACTGCAATGCTCTTCTAGCTGAACTTCCATCAAACACAATCAAACCTCTACAAATGATTCAGAATGCAGCGGCACGACTGGTCTTCAATGAGCCCAAAAGAGCCCATGTTACACCTCTCTTTGTCTCCTTGCACTGGCTACCAGTTGCAGCTCGCATCCAGTTCAAGACACTGATGCTTGCATATAGAACAACCACAGGCTCAGCACCCTCCTACTTCCACTCACTATTACGAATTTACATCCCCTCCAGAAGTCTGAGATCTGCTAGTGAGTGACACCTCGTGGTAGGGGTCGACCGATATTAAGCATTTTACCGATTATCGATATCGGCCATTTTCAAAACAGATTTGCCGATAATTTTTTATTTTTTTATTATTATTATGCAAACAAACATACTATTTACAGGTGACATTATTTATTGGTGAATAAATAATACAGGTGAAATTATTTAATGTTTAAATGCACTATTTGGCTCGATGCAGCCCGTCTGAGCTCAACACTCTGTGGCCTAGAGCAATCTCCGCCCACCGCTCATCTGATATGTAGAGAGTCATGAGTCCGACCAATCAACGCAGAAAACTGAAGGCAGTCTCACACCGAAAGCACTTGCTAACTGGAGCTGCGTCAGTGATCACGCATCAGTTGTCTCTCAGCAGCAGACGTTGCTGAAGTTGCAATAAATCACAATCCACTACACTGAAGTTGCAAAACACCTCAATATAACCCATGATGTCCGCGATGCGGAAAATGCGGGCGGAATCGCGGAATGCAGTCATATAATGGAATTTACCGTATAACGCGGAATGTCATGGAATTTGTCGAAGTTTGGATGAATTAATCAAAAGTAGGTCAGTACACTTAAATCGACTCGCGCTATGGACTAGTATCTATAAATATTAAGCCGCAAAAACACTATTTAAATATGAATCCTACATGTTCTGCATCTCAGTTAATGAATGACACAGACGTGCGGTTTCATTTACTGCACACATACATACTGAAGCGCGTGCTGCTCGCGGTGACTTCAGCATCTGCCGTCTCACTAAATGAGGACATAAATACATGAACAACATCCCCAGAACTGCTCGGAGAGTCACTTCATGAGCATTTGACCGTTTCATTTGAGTAAAAACGATCATATCATATATACATAGGCTACAGAAACTTAAAAGGTCCTCATGGCAACCTGTCAAAATATAAGTTCGGTTTAGCCGAATATATTACTGTGGTGCAGTAGAATATACGTAATACAACTACAAAAATTATTACAACTTTTGCTGAGAATAATCACACAATACGCTATTTCTTCCATGTTTTAATTTTAATAGTAAACTCATTGGTTTGCCAAAAATAAAGTCTAACTCTCATTTGATTAAAAGATAAATTAAATTAATGTTTTATGCCTTCATTTGCACTGTACTGTAAATTAAAACCAACGGAAATGTTGTTGTTATTAACAGTTTTCAGAATTAAAGACATGTTTAAAAGCATTTAAAGAACGTTTTTTGTCAGAGCTCTTGTTATTATTAATTTTGGCATTCATTTTCATTTTTACACCAGACACGTATATCGGTTCAAAATATCGGTTATCGGTCTACTTGATCTGTAATAATCGGTATCGGCATCGGCCCTGAAAAACACATATCGGTCGACCCCTACCTCGTGGTACCATCACAGAGAGGCTCAAAATCACTCTCCAGAACATTCTCGTTCACCGTTCCTGGCCGGTGGAATGATCTTCCCACCCCCATCCGGAATGCTGGATCCCTGTCAATCTTCAAGCAACAACTGAAAACTCATCTCTTTCAACTCTACTTGACTTGAAAAAAAAAAGAAAAAATGAATTCACTTTTTCAAAAACTTAATCTTTCTCTTTATCTTTCTCTCCTTCCCATGCTAGCTTGTATTTATTTGAACAATGCCTGAGACTTGGTGTTATGGGCACTTCCTCTGTCTGTTTGCCTCTTCTAGATTAATCGCTTTATGTATTCTCCAATTGTAAGTCGCTTTGGATAAAAGCGTCTGCAAAATGACTAAATGTAAATGAAGCTGAATCGTGTGTGTGAGTGTGTGAGAGTGAGTGTGTGTGAAAGACACATGAAGCTGAATCGTGTGTGTGTGAAAGACACATGAAGCTGAATCGTGTGTGTGTGTGTAAGACACATGAAGCTGAATCGTGTGTGTGTGTGTGTAAGACACATGAAGCTGAATCGTGTGTGTGTGTGTAAGACACATGAAGCTGAATCGTGTGTGTTTGTGTGTAAGAAAGGCACATGAAGCTGAATCGTGTGTGTGAGGTGTGTGTGTGTGTGTGTGTGTGTGTGTGTGTGTGTGAAAGACACATGAAGCTGAATCGTGTTTGTGTAAGAAAGGCACATGAAGCTGAATCGTGTGTGTGTGTGTGTGAGAGAGACACATGAAGAGGAATCGTGTGTGTGTAAGACACATGAAGCGGAATCGTGTGTGTGTGTGTGTGTGTAAGACACATGAAGCTGAATCGTGTGTGTGTGTGTGTGTGTGTAAGAAAGACACATGAATGTTCCTAAATGTATGATGATAGTAATGGTGATGATGTGTAGTATGGTGATGATGAGTATGATGATGGCGAGTATGATAGTAATGGTGATGATGAGTATGATGATGGTGATGGCGAGTATGATAGTAATGGTGATGATGAGTATAATAATAATAATTTGTTACATTTATATAGCGCTTTTCTAGATACTCAAAGCGCTTTACATAGTAAGGGGGCTATCTCCTCATCCACCACCAATGATGATGGTGAGTAGTTTGATGAGTATGATGATGGTGATGATGGTAATAGTAATGGTGATGATGATGGTGGTGATGATGATGGTAATGGTGATGGTGTGTCGCAGGGTTCTGGCTGGTCTGGACCCTCATCATCATGCTGAGCTGCTGCTGCGCGTACAGACACCGGCGAGTGAAGATGCGTCTGCAGCAGGAGCAGAGACAGAGAGAGATCAGTCTGATGGCGTATCAGGGTGCCTCCAGCGCCTTCATCACTCCTCCTCCTCCTCTTCCTCCCAACCTGCGTGAGTACCACCTCCACACTAGCCACAAAAAATACTACCTCCATATTTTCTGGGATTTTATCGATAATCAGGAGTTTGAGGGGAAACTCTTAGTTAATAGTGAAAGTGAGAATTGATCCCTAAACTAAAGTGTGACCTTATTTCTCATCTCTAAGCTGTTTGACACAAATGAGATGTTTGCATGTCCTCAGCTAAATATGAACTTTAGTCCACTCCAAAGCTGCCGTTATTCATTGAACACCAACGTGGATGATGTTTGATAGTCATGTGACCTCAGAGGAGTCATGTGACGGAGCGCTATGCTGCTTTGAGCTTGTCATTCAAAACAAATCTCTGTTCAGAAGAGCCATCAGTCCTGTTTAAGACTGTCTGGTTCACTGCATTCATTGCAGCCGGTCAGTCAGTCAGCTGTGGTTTGGCTCTGACCATGTGTGTGTCCATCACTTACAGGCTTCTGGACGGACTGTAAGCTGCCCGACTACGAGGAGGTGATGGCTCACCCACCCACGCCTCCTCCCCCCTACTCTCCTCCGGAGCCGCTGGGACCCCAGGAGACCCAGCAGGAGCCCGAGGAGCCCAGCGGCAGCGTGACATGTGACCGGAGACTCCGGCATCGAGGTGTGTGTGTGCCAGCTGGACGAGGGCTCGGGGCCCGAGGAGGAGGCTCTGTGTCAGGGGCCCGCCGTGTGTGATCAGGAGTGAGAGACTGTGCTCCTGAGCCTCGAGTTCGTCTCTGACTGCGCCGTGTGTCCGTTTCCCAGCATCCCTCTCGCTTCCCACTGAACCAATGATACACACCACGGTTTGATTCTCACAGCTGCACTGAGACCTCAGCCCGGAGACACACACACACAGGAGATACACACACACACACAGGAGATACACACAGACAGAGACACACACACATGCAGGAGACACACACACATACACACACACACATGCAGGAGACACACACACAGACAGAGCGACACACGTGCAGGAAACACACGCAGGAGATACACACACACAGACAAAGACACACACACACATGCAGGAGACACACACACACAGGCAGACAGAGCGACACACCAAAACACAGGCAGACAGAGCGACACACACACATGCAGGAGACACACACACAGACAGAGCGACACACATGCAGGAGACACACACACACAGGCAGACAGAGCGACACACACACATGCAGGAAACACACACACACAGAGCGACACACACACATGCAGGAGACACACACACACACACAGGGTGGAACTTGTATTTTGTGATGTTTGTGTGCTGAGGGCTGATAGAGCAGATAAACACACAGTCCGCTGATTGTCTCGTGTCTCATCGTGGCCTTACCTGTTTCACTCTGCTGCTGTGAACAAGCGTGCCGTTGTTCTGTCGATTTGTCCTACCCTGTCAGATTTTGCTACCTCCCATTAAAACAGTGGGTAGTACAATTCGACAACGAAAAATTATAGCTCTTAAATTGTTTTATTAATGTGTACACCTACCACAACCCTAAACCTACCTTTACAGTAATGCACATACAGAAATTACGTGTTATATCCGCGGCTGTGGATATAATGGATACAGCTAATACATGAAACCAACAATAAATATTTTTCTACCTAGTAGATTGTTTTTCTAACGTCTAAACCTCCCCAACTATAAACCCACACTTACAGTAATGCAGATACATTAAATATTGTTGTTCAGCGTAAGAAAAGGGATGCAATATTGATGCGCGCATGCGCAGTAAGCCGAGGTAGGAAAATCTGACGGGTTGGATAAAATGTCAAGACACCGTCCCGTGTGTGTGTGTTTCCTGCCCGTTTGTCGTTCTGTCTGTGTGTGTGTGTGTGTGAGAGAGAGCAGATTCACGTCTATGATGAGTGTTCATTAGTGAAGCACATGTGATCAGGTGTGTGCGTGCGTGCGTGCAAACGAGTGTGCGTGTGCTTGTGTCTCTGTGCGAGTGCGTGCATGCGTGTGTGTGTGTGAGTGAGTGCGCGCGCGCGCGTGTGTGTATGTGTGAGCAGTCTCATGTCTATGAATGTTCATTAGAGAAGCTGAAGCACATGTGATCAGGTGTGTGTCTCTGTGTGCGTGTGTGTGTGTGTGTGTGCAGATTCACGTCTATGATGAGTGTTCATTAGTGAAGCACGTGATCAGGTGTGTGTGTGTGAGTGAGCAGACTCACGTATATGACAAGTGTTCATTAGTGAAGCTGAAGCACACGTGATCAGGTGTGTGTTGTCTTGTCTGACGTTCTCCTGCATTAAGGGCTAAAATCACGATCAGAATGTTTCCGGTTGGTTTTTCGCACGTCTCTGTTGCACTGAAGCACGGCGTCGTCCTCAAAGCTCTTCGACTCCAGCCCAACTCCCACAACGTTTACAGACTCTGTGCCTTTCCCAGCGGAGACCCAGACTAACCAACTAACTAACCAGGCTATGCAAAAACCCAGGACTCTCAGCTGTGGGCTGCAGTACCGAGCAATACTCGACTCTCCTCTGTGTAATCGGAGCCAATGCGTTCCCTTTCTCTCTTCAGCAGATGCTGCACCCTGCCAGATTATGCCCCCCCTAGTGTGGGTAGGTTTAAGGGGTTGGTGTGGGGGTGAAGGGGTGCATAATCTGGCAGGGGTGCAGAATTCGGCACCACACCGGTCGCTCTGAAACATGAAGACTTTGACCTCCAGCAGCAGCTCCAAGTCTGTTATTAACAAAAACGACCTTTAATATGAAACCAAACCAGTTCTTCTATAAGCTGGTCAAGCGGTTTAATTCACACGTTTATAAGAATAGTGCTGAAGTGTGTACCGTGAGCGTTCCTGGTGTTTCCAACACTGAGAGCTGTGTTGGGCTTTAGACGACTGCTGTGTCTCTATATAGTCATTTCTATTTTATTTTTGTAATAAAATAATAAACCAGCTTTGGCACTGAGCTGTTGGTCTGTGTTTCTGATTTTCATCTGCTCATATCATTATATTTGTCTTTAGACCATGTGCTGGTTATGTTCTGATGATTGCGCAATTAATGCACGATTAACCTATATTAAATCCCATATAAATATATCCCTATATAAATACTTTACTGTTTTAATCACTTACATTTGAGTTTTTAGCCGCTCGTTCATAGTGTGTAGAAATGTGCAAGTAGGTAATAGTAACATAATGGTATACTTAGCCATGAAGATGGTGAAGAAAACAGAGCCATGACTTACACAATGTCAAGAAACATGCCGATTAAGGTATTGTAGCTTTAAGGAATAAAGTTTGTGAAACATCTATTTTGTTGACTCGGTTGTGAAGACGAAGAGATAGAAGAGAAAGTAAAGGTATTCAGTGCAAGTGATGAGAACAGGTAGGACTGGCTACACACCATATTGTGAAGTACATTACAGATAATGTCATTTCAGAGTTAAGTATTGGTTTGTCTTTGCAGGGAAAGATGGAGAGCCACATCTTCAGGATGACATCAGAA
>CM050414.1:29831652-29834152 GCA_027564155.1 Gymnocypris eckloni scoliostomus
ACAAATGTGTGGTTGTGTGCCCTGTGTTGCCCTCTCAGGTTGGATCACCATCACCTGTAGCTCGTTATCAGAGCGTGACAGAGTGAGACTGAGACTGAAATAGAGTGAGACTGAAACAGAGCGAGACTGAAACAGCGAGACTAATGGCGCTTTTCCACTGCATGGTACGGTACGGTTCGATGCAGTGCCGGCTCAGTTCGGGTCGGTTGCATTTCCACCGCAGTTTAGTACCGCTATAGAGTGGGCGGGATTATTCACGTCGTTAATTACGCCGCCTCTACTGCCGTGACATCATCGTAAACGCGCCACAAACAAACTCACAACAAAGAAAGGAGACGGAACAGTGTTCTTCATTCTCGGCATGTGGATGTTTTTAACAGCAATGGAGAGGTCTATGAGAACGCTTGTGATTTACCCCCAGCAGCAGAGACTGTGGTGACAGTGACACGGGTTGTAGAGGAGGAGAGCAGGGATGTTCGTGCAGGTGTGCTGCGTTAACGTTACTTGATTAGTTAACTATTCATGCAGCGTGTTCTGTAAAGTGAATTATCAATAAACTTTTGAATATTTCAAAATGTACAATGTATCCCTTGTTTTTTATTTATGTGATGGTTTTTATAATCGCGGCATTAATCATTTGTCTTTTTCAAGAGGTTCATTACGTGCTCATACAATGATACATATTTAATATAGTCTGAGGTACATTTATTCGATCAGATTGTTTTTAATTGAAGCAAAACACAGATACAAAGGTAAAAATATAAACAGAAAACATACTCTGAAAATATAGCAAGTTCAAAAGTAACGTTATACATAAGGCTTTTTCCTTGACGTCGCCATCAAGCTCTCACTGGATCCGCTCCTCGGCTATCAACGAGAGGAACGTCTGAACTTCCTCAACAGACAACGACACTGCTATTTTGTGGTTGATGCAAAATGTGTGTTTGTTTAAACAGAAGTTGCGTCCGATCCTTCGCTGGCTGTGCTGATTTAAATCTAGCGGGTCGGGCTGTAGAGGAGGGTCTCGTGTCGCAAGTTCAGTGACGCAGTAATGACGATTTTCTCCGGCCAATCAGTGATCAGCAGAGTTTACACGCACGTTTTGGTAACGGTACGGTTCGCATGGAACCTCGACCGAAGTGGTACTAAAAAAGTACCAGGTACAGTACCCAGTGGAAAACCCCCCAAAAGTGAACCGTACCGTACCGTGCCGTACCAAGGTTCAAGGTTTCTTTATTTGTCACATGATAAATTATACAGGGTATAATCAAAAGTGAAATGTAGGTCAAATCAGGTCCGCTCAGTGGACAGTGCAAAGAATAAAAAAAAATAAAAAAATAAAATCACAATTAAATTATATAAAAGTAACACCACACAAGAGTATATATATATAGGTAAAAAAATAAATAAGAAGTAAAATGTGCAATAGAATAAAGAAAAGTGCAAAACAGTAAAATGTGCAAAACAAATTGGATGTGCAAAAACATTATATGGGACTTAATAAATATTAGTATAAACAGGAGGGATGAGAGGGATGTGCAACGGGTTGTACTGGGTATGCACACATAGCGGCAATATGGATGATGAGAATATGAATGTTTTTGATTATTTTTTTACAGATAATAATGAGTCTTGTGAAAGTTTATGGAACAGGGGAGTACCATGCAGTGGAAAAGCGCCATAAGAGTGAGACTGAAACAGAGTGAGACTGAGAGCGAAACTGAGAGTGAGACTGAAACAGAGTGAGACTGAGAGTGAGACTGAAACAGAGTGAGACTGAGAGTGAGATTGAGAGTGAGACTGAAACAGAGTGAGACTGAGAGTGAGACTGAAACAGAGTGAGAGTGAGATTGAGAGTGAGACTGAAACAGAGTGAGACTGAGAGTGAGACTGAAACAGAGTGAGACTGAGAGTGAGATTGAGAGTGAGACTGAAACAGAGTGAGACTGAGAGCGAAACTGAGAGTGAGACTGAAACAGAGTGAGACTGAGAGTGAGACTGAAACAGAGTGAGACTGAGAGTGAGATTGAGAGTGAGACTGAAACAGAGTGAGAGTGAGATTGAGAGTGAGACTGAGACAGACTGAGAGTGAGAGTGAGAGTGAGACTGAGAGTGAGATTGAGACTGAAACAGAGCGAGACTGAGATTGAGACTGAAACAGAGCGAGACTGAGAGTGAGACTGAGACAGACTGAGAGTGAGATTGAGAGCGAGACTGAGAGTGAGACTGAGAGTGGAGTATATAAAGACAGTCCAGTGTTTGATGCGGAGAGACCCACTTCTCCCCTGCTCCAGACCGAACACTTTAGTGGATTGTTGTTGGCCCTCTGATTTGAGTTGTGTATTAAAGTGGCTAAGAGTGCATCTGTTGTGTGCGGTGTCTGGAGATTATCTCTAACCCTGTTTTTGCTTTATTGAAAAGCCTAAGTTAAATAGCAGGTGATATATTATTTTCTTCTTTATTGGTGTGAATTAAATGGGAAGCTGTAGGGAGAGAGTGC
>CM050414.1:29836652-29839152 GCA_027564155.1 Gymnocypris eckloni scoliostomus
CCCAGTGAGACGCACACACGACACCTGCACACACACACACACACACACACATCAGCTCCCAGTGAGACGAGCCGGACACACCGATACCTGCAGCACGCACACACACACACACACACACAGACATCAGCTCTCAGTGAGATGAGTCGGACACACCGATACCTGCAGACACACACATACAGACACACACAGCAGGCCGATACCGATACCACACACAGATCAGCACACACACATAGAACACACACATACCAAAATGAAGATGAATGCCAAAATTAATAATAACAAGAGCTCTGACAAAAACGTTTAAATGCAAACATGCCTTTAATTCTGAAAACTGTTAATAACAACAACATTAAATAAACAGTAATATTAATAATAACATAACAGAGATCACCCAGAAGCATTCTAAACACATTTTGTAAAACTTAAAGTAAACATTTAGTGTATTGTGTGATTATTCTCAACAAAGTTGTAATAAGTGTAGTTGTATTACACAGTAATATATTCGGCTAAACACACACTTATATTTTGACAGGTTGCCATGAGAACCAGGTTTCTGTAGCCTATGTATATATGATATGACACACTCAAATGACACACGGTCAAATGCTCATCAGGTGACATCTGAGCAGTTCAGGGGATGTTGCGTGATTTATGTCCTCATTTATGCTGAAACACACACCGCACACACACGCCTTCATGTATGTGTGCAGTAAATGAAACCCACGCTGTGTCATTCATTAACAGAGATGCAGAACATGCAGGATTCATATTTAAAGTGTTTTTGCAGCAATATATATAGATACAGTCCATAGCGCAGTGATTTAAGTGTACTGACCTACTTTTGATTAATTCATCCAAACACACACATTCCATGACATTCCGCATACGGTAAAGTCCATTATATGACGCACCGCACACACACACACATCGCACATCATAGGTTATATTGAGGTGTTTGCAACTTCAGCAACGCCTGCTGCTGCACGAGAGACAACGATGCGCACACAGCTCCAGTTAGCATGTGCGGTGTGAGACCAGCCCTACGGACTCACTCTCACATATCAGATGAGCGGTGGAGATTGCTCTCAGAGATTGAGAGATCGCCTCACACACAGAGTGTTGAGCTCAGACAGGCTGCATCGAGCCAAATAGTGCACAAACATTAAACATAAGTTTCACCTGTATTATTTATTCACCAATAAATAATGTCACCTGTAAATAGTATGTTTGTTTGCATAATAAAAAAATAATAATTATCTTGGCAAATCTGTTTTTAAAATGGCCGATATCGATAATCGGTAAAATGCTTAATATCGGCGCCGATAATCGGCCAGGCCGATAATCGGTCGACCCCTAATACAGACATCAGCTCCCAGTGAGACCAGCCGGACACACACACACATCAGCGCTCAGTGAGACTAGCCGGACACACCGATACCTGCAGCACACACACACACGCACATCAGCTTCCAGTGAGACGAGCCGGACACACCAATACATGAAGCGCACACACACACACACACATCACCTCCCAGTGAGACGAGCCGGACACTCCGATACCTGTAGCACGCACACACACACACACACATCAGCTCCCAGTGAGACGAGCCGGACACACCGATACCTGCAGCACACACACACACACACACACATCAGCTCCCAGTGAGACGAGCCGGACACACCGATACCTGCAGCACACACACACACACACACACACACACACACATCACCTCCCAGTGAGACCAGCCGGACACACCGATACCTGTAGCAGCACGCACACGCACACACATCAGCTCCCAGTGAGATGAGCCGGACACACCGATACCTGCAGCCAGCTCCCAGTGAGAGAGCCGGACACAGCACACACACACACACACACACACACACACACACACACATCAGCTCCCAGTGAGACGAGCCGGACACACCAATACCTGCACGCACACACACATACACACACACACACACACACACACACACACATCAGCTCCCAGTGAGACGAGCCGGACACACCGATACCTAGCAGCGCACACACACACACACACACACATCAGCTCCCAGTGAGACGAGCCGGACACACCAATACCTGCAGCACACACACACACATCAGCTCCCAGTGAGACGAGCCGGACACACCAATACCTGAAGCGCACACACACACAACATCACCTCTCAGTGAGACGAGCCGGACACTCCGATACCTGTAGCACACACACGCACATCACACACACACACACACACACACACATCACCTCTCAGTGAGACGAGCCGGACACTCCGATACCTGTAGCACGCGCACGCGCGCACACACACACACACACACACAATCAGCTCCCAGTGAGACGAGCCGGACACACCGATACCTGCAACACGCACACTCTCTCTCTCTCTCTCTCACACACACACACACACACACACACACACACACACACACACAATCTAAAGCAGCCAAAGACATTTACATGTATGCATTTAGCAGACGCTTTTATCCAAAGCGACT
>CM050414.1:29846652-29914051 GCA_027564155.1 Gymnocypris eckloni scoliostomus
ATTGTTAAGCGCTATATAAATAAAGGAGACTTGACTATATCTAAAAAAATAAATTAATATGGTGTAGGGCTGGCGCTAACGACTATTTTTATTATAGTGTGAGAACAACGACATATCCACGTGTTCTAGTCTAATAATAATACCATTATAATAAAAAAAACACTTATTAAAAGAGTATTTACCAGAAATATTATTTACCGGAATTTATTTAGGTGAAAAATTTCAATGCGCAATATTTCTGAAAAAAAATAATAATGGAAAAAAATACAACTGTACAACTCAATTAATTAGACTGGCTTTAACAATTAAAACGGAGTATACAAAAATTTAAATGGATAAAACTGAGTTTGGAAATAAAACTGATTTCATAGGGTCCTATATTTATTATATATTTTTGTGGTAATACAAATAGATGTAAGTGAACAATAGCTTTTAAAATGACTTGAATACATATATAATAGCAATAATAATTAGTTCAAATAAAGTATCAAAAGCAATAAATCATATGGTTGTATTGAACAAAACTGTTAAAATACATAAACAATAGAGCTAATGTATATGACTCATAACACCAAAGGCGACCAAACACCATTTAATTCAAATATCCACTTAATCTTTGTGCATTTCTTTAGGACAGCTATGCTATACTTGAATAGTAATCTGCTGCCGTTACGTGCGTTACTTGTAACGCGTTATCTCGGCGCTTTGCGGTAATGATGGAGTTAATGAGGCGCAGCTGCCGCGGGGCTCGTTTAAAGCACGGACACGGGTTTGCTCGGGTTCGGCTGAAGATGGGTTCAGAACGGTTGTTGTTGGTGATGTTTGTCGCGGCTGCAGTGGCGCAGAACGGTAGGTTTCTCTCCGTTACTTCGGTGCTGGCTGTGAGCGAGAGCTGATGAACCGGAGCGGTTTGTGCAGATGTGTCGGTGGACTGCGGCGGGGATTCGGTGACGGTCCGCTGGACACCGGACTCTCCTCAGAAGCTGGATCCGTCCAGAGCTCAGCTGGGAGACTGTTCTCCGAGCTCCACGGAGTCCGGCGACACGCTGCTCTTCTCCGTCTCTCTGCGGGACTGCGGCTTTCACCGGCAGGTAACGGAGACCGCGGTTACATCTCACCTGGATCACGTCATTAAAGTAGAGTGGGGACGCTTGCTACATTATGTATTCAATCAGTAACGAGCTGCAGTGATGATATTCGTACTGCACGTGCCAAATCAGCCCAAATCAGGCACGTAGCTATTCCTCTTACAATTTTTATTTTATTTTTACAAACTGTTAAAACTTTTAAAACAACTGTTAAAGTTGTTTGCGTCAAACATTGTAAAAACATGATTTTTAACAAGCTTCTAATTGGCATACCGTACTAACAATTCTTGGTTCTCATTAAGGTTTGATTTGGTTAGTCCGGTTAAGTTTTCTTAACGGAAATATAACGTTATTTTTTGGTCTTTATAACGTTATTCTACCGTTTCTAACCGTCAAGATAATGTGATCGAATCGATGTTGAGAAGAGCCATTTTAAATCCTCATTATTTTGTCGTCATATAAACCTATGCTAGATGCATTTCCCATGGATCAAATCGGGGCAAATACATTAGAGAACTATGAAATATGATTAAAGTATGCATGCTAGCAGAGTTAAAACGGCGATCTAGAAATTAACCGAGACCCTCAATAAACGCATGCTTCATTTTCAATATCAGTCAGAATTTAAATGCAAAAAGTGCGTAATTATAGCTATTTCACACTCGTTCATCACACAACTGTCATTCTGTACGATAACCCGACAATAAACAAATAACATGCTCTTGCTTTCGTCTCGCGCTATAATTTCACACCAAGTCTCTCGTGACGTTCACACTGAACATAACAAGCCCAGCATCTTTAAAATATCTACCAACCTGGACCGTTTAAAAGATCGTATTTTAATTAAACGATTGTTTTCAGAGTTACAGGGATGTCATCAACAGCTGTAATTCACGTTTTGAGAGTTAAAACACTCTCCATTCTTTACCATCGGACTTATAGGTGTTATGATCAGATATACATTCAGAATCAGATCCGTTATCATGACGTCTGTGATTGGCCGTGACGTCACCATCAGCACCAGTGTCTTTGTGATGACTGATGGGATGCATGCAGTACGCTATATATATGCACACTTGGGCTTGTTTGTTAACCAATTCGTCTATACAATTCATATGCATTAAAACTGCCATACTGACCCAAAACCATCCCAAATTTGGTCCACCCGCCCAACCCAATGTACACACTGTCCCTGACACACCTGGTTAACTAACTACTAGTTAGTCAAACTAGTTAAGACAGTGACTGTGTTCATGCAACTGGCCTTAGTTCAGTAAACAGAAATACGATATTATTACATGTTAGTGTCTTTATTCTGATTAAATTAATATTTTGTAGTTCAAATACATTAATAATCAACCAAGACGAGAAATTATATATTTTTTTCCATTTACTATTCTTTGTTTTTATAGAGACAATTTAACGTATTAAAGACCACGTCTATGCACAAATAAAATAAAGAAAGTGTTTTTAGTTATATTTTAATGAACGAACCCCTGTTGTGGGGTCAGATGCAATATTTGACAGTCTTTATTAAAGTATAAATTGTGTATATAATCATATGTGCACGTGTTAGTGACTGATGTGGCTTTCTAATGCAAACAGTCTGAAGAACTAAAGGAAATGCAGAAAGTGTTGCAAAATTATTAATAATTTTTATTACATTTTATATATTTTTATGATTTTTTTTTTGTCTACCAGGGCATGGGTTTTTGTTTTGCACTACTGTTCCCAGAATAAAATCCAATAAACGGCTGTTAACAAAATAATTCATAATTAAAAAACATTTTAAAATACTCTTTATCAGACTGCAGTTAGTTTTCATTGGATTACATGATTACATGATTTATTGATTCTCCCAATTACGCCTTCATCTAAATGTTCCTTTCTAAAAAAAAGTCTGCTTGTATACAGTCAGAAAGTGTTGAGTTTGTGGAGAATAATTTTGTATTATTATTTTAGCATGTGTTACTTTGGAAGCATATTAAAATGCACAAATTCAACTGATTCTTTCACCTAATATATTGTTATATATAAATTAATATTTTAATAATAAAGCATCACATTTGCATGTTCATGGTTCTCTTGGTGAATGGTCACATGGCATGCAGGTAAACAAATTCAATATTTTTTCAGTAAGTGTTTTATTTTCATTTTAAAATTGTTTTAATTTAACACTTATGATTTAATTAATTATTAGCTTTTGATTAAACCCCTGCAGTTCCTTCAGAAACCCAGCTTGGGGAACCTTGATGTAATGTTTAATGCACTTTGTCTTGTTAATTACAACAAATTGAATACTTTGTTCCCTTTTCTTAACAATCTGTTCAAGCTGGTTGCCATAAAGTTAACTTAACAACTTTTTTTTTTCTTTAATATACAGTGCATGTATTTTTATACCAATATGGTACAAGATTATCCTATTTAAATCAATGTGATGGTTAGGTCAAAAATAGGTAATGTGTCAAGTAATGGATTGTGTTAATAACTATCTTGAGTGACCGGGTGTGTTCAGCGTTGGGATAACTTGCCTTTATCTTAGACTTTTACCTACATTGGGTTCTTGTAAAAATAAAAAATAAATGGCATTTATTAGAGTATTAGAGTTGGCCTTTGGTTCAACACATTGACTCCTTCTTTTCTATGATGTTGTTTTAATTATTACCCTTTTCCTTCCTTTTGATGTTGGTCTCTTTATTAGTTGCTATTGTACAGCACGTTGTTTTGTTTTAATCGTGCTCTATAAATAATGAAACGCACAAATTATGATGTTTGTCATGTAATCAGTAATGTACAGCTGTGCTCTGACAGGTAACTCTGGACCGGGTCACATACTCTAACCTGCTGACCTATGACCTGCGGCCGGCGCTGACCTTCCTCTCCCGCTCCGTCCGGTGTGTCTATGACCTGTAGGTGATCAGTCCGTCTCAGTTCATGACCGAGAGAGGAGTCTAAGCTTTCTCAAGTCTTTGAGCTTGTTTTACACAGACCTGTAAGCTGGACGACGGCGGTCAGCTCTGATGATGATGATGATGATGGAGCGGTCACCTTCAGCTTGGAGCTCATGAACGGTCAGTGTTAACTAACACATCTTCAGCACTCATTCACGGATTCATTTTCTACATAGAAAACGCTAAATAAAAAGTTAAAATCACAATTAAAATAGAAATCAGACTACATTTGAACTGGTAAGAACTCATTTGAGCTAGTATGGCTGTATACACAAGCTTACATTTGATTTAGTTACTGCAATCATAAAAATACACTTATGTAGGATTAAAATGGTCACATTTAATGTCCAACAAACGTATTTTATTCTGAATTCTTGCGCTATTATTCCATCCTGCTCTCACTAACCATGCACGTCAAATGATCCTGACTCGTTAAACCTGGACCTAATTAGTGAGATTGCATGAACTCAAATGCTCGTTTATGAACCGCTTTAGTCCCGATTGATCTGTCCGGTTATATCAAGTCAGGTTTTGGACTTTAATCCTAGCGTCTTTTATGAAACCGCCCCCAGAATTGCTACATATGACTGCTTTTGTGACGCATATCATGATTAAGTTATTTTAGAAAACATCCAAAAGGCACAGAATATCAGGAATGACCCGTTATGAAGTAAGTGTGGTGCAGATCCAGACTGATGTTCTGCTGGCGGTGTGCAGGTGATTTCAGTGCTCCAGCTCCGGCTCTGAGCTTCCGGCTGGGCTCCGCTCTTCCCGTCAGGGCCGCGGTGGAGTCTCGGAGCCGCAGGCCGCTCTGGATCTACATGGAGAGCTGTATGATGACCACAGACGCAGACATCGACCGCGCCGCTCAGGTGCATCCCATCATCACCAGCGCCGGGTAACACGCGCACAAACCCTTCACGACCTGCTGAAAACCACCGGTGACGCTCTCCGTCGAGCTCATCTACTCGTTCTCTTGGAGTCATCACCGGTTTAGTGTTAAAGCGGACTGACTAAAGGCCTCGTTGATCTGAGCTCGTGCACATCAGTCTTTTTATCCTCATTTATAAACTGCATGAACTCAGATCAACGAAGCCTTTGGTCAGTCCGTTACAAAAACAAACACTAAACCGTAGATGACTCCAAAACCAAGCAGAACATACACACACAAAAAATTATATTAAGCTAGGCATGTGAATACATTTTTAAATATTGGTTTTAGGAGCTTGTTTAGTTAGTATGTGCATGTTCTGTTTTAATTTTTTATTTTTTGTTCTGCTCCTTTTGTTTTTGACTAAATAAAGGCTAATGAAGATTGAATTTAGTATTTGCAGCAGCGCAGCGTAATTTAGAATATATTTTATTTTCATATATAGGCTATATACACTATATTACCAAAAGTATTGGCACCCCTTCTAATGAAAGGTTTGACTACTTTAGTAATTTCCATGAGTACAAATCTTAATGTTTACGCATATGAGGTGGAAATACAATTAAGTACATGAATTATGTTTCCATCTTTGTTGGCACAATTTGTAAGCGCCTTTTTCTCTTCTAAAGAAGGGGTGCCAGTACTTTTGTCCATATAATGAATGTACAAGTCATTAGAGTATGTTGATGAGTTTGTGGCTCATTTAAAGTCACACCAGAGGTGTTCAGCTGCTTTCTGTAGACCAGTCAAGTTCTTCCACACTGACTGAATCATCATTTCTCTTTGATTCTTGTCTTATACACAGAGACACTGTCATGTTAGAATAGAAAAGAGTTCTGTCCAAACTGTTACTATAACATTAGATTCCCTAAAATATCATTATATGCTTAAACATTAAGATTTGTACTCATGGAAATTACTAAAGTAGTCAATTAGAAGGGGTGCCAATACTTTTGACAATATAGTATATCTATATATATCAGCTTTATTTGTGAAGTTGTTATACCCTGAGTTTTAGTCCATTATGATAACATTAACCAGCATTTTCAGGAAGAAATTCTTCTGAACTGACTTGAGTGTTTACTACTGTCCTCTTGTATTATCAACAGTTTTCTGAAGCAGCTTACGATACGATCTGTATCGTAAAGTGCTGTAGAAGTGACTGTGGGTCAGAATGAGGTTAAGCGTGTCGTCTCGTGTGGTTTGCAGGTGTCTGATGGAGAGTAAATGGGGAAACTCCAGCTTTCTGCCGAGGCGGCGTCCTGCTGAAATACGCCTCCGTCTCCAAGCCTTCAAGTTTGCTCTTGGACAGAATGTGAGGGCTGTGCGTTCAGAGCGGCTTCATGATGTGGTTACGCTGTTCCTCAGCTGCTGTGTTTGTGTGGCAGATCTTCCTTCTCTGTGACCTCCAGGCGTGGGACGTCCAGCGTGTGGACCGGAGACAGTGTCACTACAACCAGCAGCAGCGCAGGTCAAATGTGTGTGTGTGTGTGTGTGTGTGTGTGTGTCACTACAACCAGCAGCAGCGCTGGTCAAACGTGTGTGTGTGTGTGTGTGTGTGTGTGTGTGTGTGTGTGTGTCACTACAACCAGCAGCAGCTGGTCAAACGTGTGTGTGTGTGTGTGTGTGTGTGTGTGTGTGTGTGTCACTACAACCAGCAGCAGCGCTGGTCAAACGTGTGTGTGTGTGTGTGTGTGTGTGTGTGTGTCACTACAACCAGCAGCAGCGCTGGTCAAACGTGTGTGTGTGTGTGTGTGTGTGACTACAACCAGCAGCTGCGTAGGTCAAACGTGTGTGTGTGTCACTACATCCATTAGCAGTGCAGGTCAAACGTGCGTGTGAGTAGCTCATGCAGGAGTGTGTTCTGATGTTGAGTGTGTGTGGAGCTCATGCAGGAGTGTGTTCTGATGTTGTGTGTGTGTGAGGAGCTCATGCAGGAGTGTGTTCTGATGTTGTGTGTGTGTGTGTGAGGAGCTCATGCAGGAGTGTGTTCTGATGTTGAGTGTGTGTGTGTGTGTGAGGAGCTCATGCTGTGTGTGTGTGTGTGTGTGTGTGTGTGTGTGTGTGTGTGTGTGTGTGTGTGTGTGTGTGTGTGTGTGTGTGTGTGTGTGTGTGTGTGTGTGTGTGTGTGTGTGTGTGTGTGTGTGTGTGTGTGTGTGTGTGTGTGTGGCTCATGCAGGAGTGTGTCCTGATGTTGTGTGTGTGGCAGGTGGGAGCTGCTGGATGATCCGTCCCAGAGCTATGTCTGCTCCTCCTGTGATTCCAGCTTCTTCCGGAGGACGGAGTCCGTGAGCGGTGTGTATTCTGCGGTCAGGAGCGTCTGATCTGTGAGACCTGCCCGTTAACAGCCTGGTTTTCTCCTCTAGGCATGTCGGCTCGTAAAGTCCTGGGGCCGTTTGTGATGGAGGAGGAATCTCTGGACACACAGTCGAGCGCAGAGCGTGGTTTGTGCTCTTCAGCAGCAGCTTTATTAAACCCTGTGTGTTTATTAAAACCCAATATTCCCACAAGGATAGTAAAACCTGAAGATTTTCACATTGTTGTGACCAGGGGGAAAAAAAATATTTAAAATAGTAAGTGTGACCCTAGAGCACAAAACCAGTCATAAGGGTCAATTATTTTTTATTGAGATTTATGCATCATCTGAAAGCTGTATAAGTCATATTTCCATTGATGCATGGTTTGTTATGATCAGACAATATTTGAAAATCTGGAATCTGAGGGTGTAAAAAAAATCAAAATACTGAGAAAATCATCTTTAAAGTAGTTCAAATGAAGTTCTTAGCAATGCATATTACTAATCAAAAATTACTTTTTATATATTTACAGTAGAAAATTTACACTGAACATGATCTTAATATCTAATGATTTTTGACATAAAAGAAAAATTTATAATTTTGACCCATACTATGTATTGTTGGCTATTGCTACAAATATACCTGTGCTGCTTATGACTGCTTCTGTGCTCCAGGGACACATTGATGTTTATCTGAAAGTGTAAGAATGCGAACATGTTTTCTGTAAGGGGTAGGTTTAGTGTTTTGGTCAGTATAGAAGTCAATGGAAAGTCCCCACAGCTGACAGAAACCTGTGTGTCACAGGTGTGAGTGGTGCTCCGGTGTGGCTGATGGTGGTGTGTGTGGCGGTGGTGCTGGGGACTGTCGTGGCTGTTTTGGCCAGTTATTACCTGTGTTTCTGGAGAGGAGGACGCTTGGGCTACAGGCCCAGCAGAGATCTGCTCACCAAATACTGACCCTGAGCTTCACAATAAACCTGCTGAAGCGCTTTCAGTGTGTTTCTGGTGTGTTTTGTCCATCAGGGGCGCTGGAGCTCCTGACCCTGTGTCTCAATGTTCATACTATCCATCCTAAATAGTACGTGAGATTACAATAAGTGTGTCCCAAAGCATAAACAGTATGCCAAAAGTCCCCGGATGGCCTACTATTTCAGGGGTGGATCCGTGCACACTCTAATGGCTAAATAAAATCGCCCACAATCCATTGCGCTTCGTTCGTTCAGAACTAGAAATGTGCATAAAACGCATTATAAAAACTACAAACATGCCGGATGCGTGCGATCCGGTTAGGTAGAGAGGTTTGCAAAAGGGTTTGAGTTGCTAATAATCAACATTTAACCTGGTAAAAAATTGTTACGCGTGTTATATTTAATCTGCAACAGCAATGTGAACTTTTATAAACATCTATTTGGCCGTTAACTTTTAAATGCATCATTATGCTGAAAATATGAGCTGAGTTCTCTGCATGAAAGACCCACGACTGGCTACTTTTCTCTCTGATATAGTAGAAGTTAAATTAGAGGATGCTTACAGTAACAGATGCGACAGAGCCCTCTGTTAAAGACGCAGTTGTGTGACGTGATAGTAAGCTTGCCTACTCTTCTACTGCACACTTAGAAGTGTGTACTTGTACTTCATCTAAAGAGTGCATACTTTAAGGGTGTAGTATAGACCCCTTCACGGTTCACATCACAGGAAAGTTTGCGGTTTGCATGTCGGGGTCAGGTAAAGTCATCCTTTATCATCCCTTTCTGTTAGCTTAAACTCGAAAGCCTGGATTACATGAACAGTTGTCTGTACACTAGCCTATAACGTTAAGCTATGGGTTAATAGTTTTGTAAATGTCATGCTACAGAAGTATCCAGCTGCTAATAGTTAGCGCCAACATTGTACCAACAATGGTAGAGTTAAGCCATGTTAAGTAAACAAGTGTTTTCTGTAGACTGATTTAATAGTTAGGTGAAGTAAGTATAGGGCCTAGTGATTTGTAGGCTCTTAGTTTTTCGCGGTAAACACTCGGCTTTTCCACCAGATAGCAGTATATTAGAATATCTGGCCACTTGCTAACATTGTCTACCCGTTCTGTTAGGAGCTCGGGATCAGGCAGACAATCACCATTAGCTAAATCAAGTCTAGAATGGTACTGGTCCTGTGGTGTCAAAGACAGTGTATACCGTGACACAATATGCCGGTCCATTAGCACGCCATTTCTGACCCCATGCTGCGCGCGCACCCAACCTAGGCTTTCGATGTTCACAAACATTGAAGGGGTCTATAGGCACATTGGGACGCAGATGGTGTAAAAGAGAAGCAAAGTGCCTGGAAAGGTGGATCCCGTGCTAATATCAATGTAGTATATTGGATATCATCGTTCCTTCGTGAAGAGCAATTGCAATGCTGCTGAAGCTGTAATAGTAATAGCTGTAAAAGTCTTTTCAGTGACTGTATTAGTGTTTCAATATATTCTTGCCCTTATGAGAAAACGTTTTTGTACTCTAAACCCGTTTAACACCAATACATGTCCACAACAATATCCCAAGACCCCCAGCCCTAGTTTTTTCAACATTTAAAATGCATTTAACTGTAATGCAGCCATATTGATCTGCTTTAGAAGTGGATCAAAACCTGTCATCAAAGTTGTCCAAAAAGCTTCCAACTGTTGTATAAACAACACCTAGTCATGCAATCTATCACATATTACCTACAGCCATATCGCTCTGCTACCGTGTGATGGTGATCATATTTATTCATGCATGAATCCAGAACGCTGGTTCTTTAAATAATTAAAATAAGAAATCGCATGAGTTTTATCCAATTGTTTGACTTGTATTGAAGCTTTTGTCTTAAGTCAAATTGATTCAAGGGCCATATTGATGTTGAATGTTTGCTGGATCAGAAACCGATGATCACTGCAGTCACCAGATCCAGTCCGTATCCAGATCAGATGGTCACTGCAGTCACCAGATCCAGTCCGTATCCAGACCAGATGATCACTGCAGTCACCAGATCCAGTCTGTATCCAGATCAGATGATCACCGCGGTCAACAGATCCAGTCCGATCCAGATCAGATGATCACCGCAGTCCAGATCCGGTCCGTATCCAGATCAGATGATCACCGCAGTGACCAGATCCGGTCCGTATCCAGATCAGATGATCACTGCAGTCACCAGATCCGGTCCGTATCCAGATCAGATGCTCACTGCAGTCACCAGATCCGGTCCGTATCTAGATCAGATGATCACTGCAGTCACCAGATCCGGTCCGTATCCAGATCAGATGCTCACTGCAGTCACCAGATCCGGTCCGTATCCAGATCAGATGCTCACTGCAGTCACCAGATCTGGTCTGTATCCAGATCAGATGCTCACTGCAGTCACCAGATCCAGTCCATATCCAGATCAGATGGTGGATCAGCACCTAGAGACGACCTCTACAGCTCTGAACGTCAGCGGAGACCAGGGGACCTAGATGAGCCCCAGAGACAGATCACCAGTGAGGACCTTGTCACCTGGACAGCCGTCGGGAAAAGACCACGGGAACCAGATGAGTCCTCTGCACAATCTGACTCCACTTTAGCCTAGATTTAAATTGCTGATTTAGTCTGGCCGGAGGAGAATGAGTCAAGTCTCCTTTATCTATGTAGCGCTTTTAACAATACAGTTTGTGTCAAAGCACTTAACAGTATCAAATTGGAGGATAGTGTCATTAATGTATAATAATAAGGTCAAACACTCAATTTTCAGTTTAAAAGCATTTCAGAATGACACTATTTCCCCGTCTAAACACTGTAAAGCTGATATAAAGCCCCCTAGCTTTTTATCAAGCTGATGTAAAGCTGCTTTGACACAATTGCATTATTAAAAGCGCAATACAAATACTAGTGACTTGGCTGATAGCGGACTCTGGAAATCAAAATAAAACTAGTGATATCAAAGCCCTCTGATTGTTTTTGTTGTACAATGCAATCGGGGATATATTCACACGTATATTCGAGTTGGATGGAGTGCACTAGGTAGTGTGCATGCTGCAAACGGAGTGCACTAGGTAGTGTGCATGCTGGAAACGGAGTGCACTAGGTAGTGTGCATGCTGGAAACGGAGTGCACTAGGTAGTGTGCATGCTGGAAACGGAGTGCACTAGGTAGTGTGCATGCTGGAAACGGAGTGAACTAGGTAGTGTGCATGCTGCAAACGGAGTGCATTAGGTAGTGTGCATGCTGCAAACGGAGTGCACTAGGTAGAGTGCATGCTGCAAACACGTCTTTCTGTGTTCGAGGTGGATGGAGTGCACTAGGTAGTGTGCATGCAGCAAACACGTCTGTGTTCGAAGTGGATGGGTTGCACTAGGTAGTGTACATGCTGCAAACACGTCTATCTGTGTTCGAGTTGGATGGAGTGCACTAGGTAGTGTGCATGCTGCAAACGGAGTGCACTAGGTAGTGTGCATGCTGCAAATGGAGTGCACTAGGTAGTGTGCATGCTGCAAACGGAGTACACTAGGTAGTGTGCATGCTGCAAATGGAGTGCACTAGGTAGTGTGCATGCTGCAAACGGAGTGCACTAGGTAGTGTGCATGCTGCAAATGGAGTGCACTAGGTAGTGTGCATGCTGCAAACACGTATATCTGTGTTTGAGGTGGATGGAGTGCACTAGGTAGTGTGCATGCTGCAAACACGTATATCTGTGTTCGAGGTGGATGGAGTGCACTAGGTAGTGTGCATGCTGCAAACACGTCTGTGTTCGAAGTGGATGGGTTGCACTAGGTAGTGTGCATGCTGCAAACACGTCTATCTGGGTTCGAGGTGGATGGAGTGCACTGGTAGTGTGGATGCTGCAAACGGAGTGCACTAGGTAGTGTGCATGCTGCAAACATGTCTATCTGTGTTCGAGTTGGATGGAGTGCACTAGGTAGTGTGCATGCTGCAAACGGAGTGCACTAGGTAGTGTGCATGCTGCAAATGCAGTGCAGTAGGTAGTGTGCATGCTGCAAACACGTATATCTGTGTTCGAGGTGGATGGAGTGCACTAGGTAGTGTGCATGCTGCAAACACGTCTGTGTTCGAAGTGGATGGGTTGCACTAGGTAGTGTGCATACTGCAAACACTTTTGTGTTCGAAGTGGATGGGTTGCACTAGGTAGTGTTCATACTGCAAACATGTCTATCTATGTTCGAGTTGGATGGAGTGCACTAGGTAGTGTGCATGCTGCATACACATCTATCTGTGTTCAGGGGGGATGGAGTGCACTAGGTAGAGTGCATGCTGCAGACGGAGTGCACTAGGTAGTGTGCATGCTGCAAACACGTCTATCTGTGTTCGGGTGGCTGGAGTGCACTAGGTAGTGTGCATACTGCAAACACGCCTGTGTTAGTAGTGGATGGGTTGCACTAGGTAGTGTGCATGATGCAAACACATCTGTGTTCTGGGGGGATGGAGTGCACTAGGTAGTGTGCATGCTGCAAACATGTCTATTTGTGTTCGGGGTGGATGGAGTGCACTAGGTAGTGTGCATGCTGCAAACACGTCTATCTGTGTTCGAAATGGATGGAGCGCACTAGGTAGTGTGCATGCTGCAAACACGTCTATCTGTGTTCAGGGGGGATGGAGCGCACTAGGTAGTGTGCATGCTGCAAACACGTCTATCTGTGTTCGAGGTGGATGGAGTGCACTAGGTAGTGTGCATGCTGCAAACACGTCTATCTGTGTTCGAGGTGGATGGAGTGCACTAGGTTGTGTGTTCATGCTGCAAACACGTCCATCTGTGTTCGAGGGGGATGGAGTGCACTAGGTAGTGTGCATGCTGCAAACACGTCTATCTGTGTTCAGGGTGGATGGAGTGCACTAGATGGAGAGGAAAAGCATGGGAATCAAGTATAGTTAGGCTTTTACTGCTTGTTTGTTTCACAACCTTCGGCTCGATTCCTGGTTCAGATCTGCAGTGTGTTGATCTCATCGAGACACACAACCTCATCTAGCTGCTGTTCTGGTGCGAGAACAGATGAGACGAGAGATGAGAGAGACCCAGTTGAAGACCAGGGAACCCACTTAAGAGCAACCCTGAATCTCAATGACGTGGGACCTTGGTGCTGCTGCACACAAATAATGAAGGAAACTGTGGATGCACTGGTCATTTTAAGAGTCGGTCGGCCATCTAATGCAGTAATGCTTGAGAGAAGGTCTGGGCTAATTGTGTCGCACACAGACGACACGCATTCACCTCTTAAGCCCTCTTCAGCAAATAGCCCCTGTGTGTGAGAGAGAGAGAGCGAGTGTGTGTGTGTGTGTGTGTGTGTGTGTGTGCGTTGCAGGCCTGCAGTCACAGATTTTCTCCCTAAATCCTCTCGTCTTTGTCCAGGTTTGGAGTCTGTAAAATGTCAATTTGATCCAAAATATAGACATATATTACTATAATGATATTTAACACATCTGTAATATTGCTGTGGATGGAAGGAGGATCTTTAGGAGTTATTCGTGGTATGTTGAAAGTAATTTGTTAATCCTTTTAAATGTCCTGTTATAAACCGATGCACATCAAATCTTTCTATTGTGGAAATCTTTTTATCCCAAAGCTGATAACTTGAGCTCTTCTGGTTGTGTTCAGCAGAGGTCGCTGTTGCTCTACAGATCTGACAAAACAATAACAGTCTCCTCGAGCTCATATCATAGATTATTACACACACACAGACAGACAGACACACACACACAGACACACACACACACACACAGCATATATAGATTTCAGAGCCGCTTCTATTTAATAAAAACGGGGACATGCAGTATATTTAAACAGTTTTTACATAGCTGAATATAAATACAGACGAACCAAAAACCGAAATCTTTTTACATTTTAGAATAAAATAATAATAAATAAATAAAAAACAGCATGGTAAACTTTTCTGTATATAGCAGCGAGTTTTTGTAATTTAGCTCAATTCTGATAAATCTGTTCCTAAAGTACAGACAGTATAGCTAAACGTCAACACCCACACACACACACACACACAGAGAGAGAGAGAAGTCTTTTCAATGAATTCTTAAAAACCCGTCTGATGTAAACATCACTTTATATGTTCAATTTTAATTGTTTACTTTATTAATTTTAATTAGCCCTCTGATCATAAAGAAGCGGTGAGTGAAGTTTGCAGATGTCACTGTAATCATATCCCAGCATGCATTTGGCTTGTCATGTCAGTGGACATAATAATTTGCATTTCTGCTTTCAGTATAATTTATACTTATTAGTTCACTAACACGCAAATGGTAAACAATGGCATTCATGTAATCTAATCAATTAATGTGTCCAAATACATGCAGTGTCCAGTCGACGGAAAGGAATGGGAAGGATGAGAGAAATCCCTTCCGCATGACGCTCACCGTCCACATCTTCCGTTCATATAATCTTTCATGTTCAATAATCTATATGATTCCCTGAGAAACCCTCTCTCACTCTCTCACTCTCTCTCTCTATCTCTCAGAGATCAAAGGCCATGTGAGGTTAGTGGGGAGTTTATTAGAAACACACAGGCACCACTAAAGGCCCGAGAGCAGCTTTTATTCAGCAGAAGAATGAAGCTGAGAGAGAGAGGATCTGCAGGAGAGTCTGTCTGTTCTGAGGAGGAAGATTGAAATCAATTAGTGGAGAATAGAGCAGTGAAAGCATCCATCACAGATGCTCCATTCATTCAGCCGGGCAGACAGACACGACAGCATGAATACACACTCAAAACACACATGCACACACACACAATGACATCTACATGGACTATCAGTGTGCGGCTGAAGCTGTGTTTCTATACTGACCGGACCATGCAGTGATTCAGAGTGTTTTACACCCATCAGGAGAGCATCGCTTCATCTTAACACTCTCTCAGAGACTCGTGAGCAGCGTGCGCTACTGCAGGCTGATGAAGAGCTCTCTTGCAAAATAAAGCTGGCAGCATAGCAGAGCATTTCTCCAATAATAGCACACGCAAACATAAATCAGTTCAACCTAGTTCAAAATAATCAGTAAAACCAACACGCACGCACGCACGCACGCACACACACACTCCCTCCCTCTCCCTTACACACACACACTCTCTCTCTCTATATCTTTCATACACACTCGCACACACACACACACACACACACATACATACTCTCATCACCCGTATTTTTGTGTACATACCCTGAACAACCCGTCTGCACATCCCTCCTATTCATATCACTATTTATTAAGTCCCAGTACACTGTTTTTTGCACATCCTATTGTTTTTTGCACATCCTATTGTTTTGCACATCTTATTGTTTTGCACTTTTTATATTGCACATTTTACTCTCATTTCTCTTTTTTTAACCATATATATGCTCTTGTGTTGTGTTACTTTTATATAATTCTTATTTTGTATTCTTCTGCACTGTCCACTGAGCGGACCTGATTTGATTACATTTCACTTCTAGTTATACCCTGTATAATTTATTATGTGACAAATAAAGAAACCTTGAACCTTGAACACACACACACACACTCTCTCTCTCTCTATATATATCTTTCATACACACTCGCACACACACACACACACACACACTCTCTCGCTCTCTCTCACACACACACACACAGCCTCTCTCTCTCTCTCTCTCACACACACACACACAAACACACAAGATCCCACGTTTTACGGTTAGTTTTTTTATTACACTCATTTATTTATATACTAATACATTGTTACATGTTTGTATAAAGTTAATGTATAATATCAGTCCATGTATAATGAATAATTTTAAAAGGAACTTTATGCTTAATGCTGTAATAAAACACAATAATTAAATGTAACAACCTGAACATAATTGCAAAGTGTCACTGTTTACACTTGTGAAGTATTGAAGTATTAAAACACATGGATCAAGCTATTATGATTTATTTAAAATAAAGCAGTTTTTCTTCTTTTGTTTTTTACAGTAACACGAGTGAACCGGACGAACAGCAGTAATGTTGTGCTCACAGCAGCTCTTCTGTAACCTTCGACCACGCGCAGAAATCACTAGTTTCTGAGTTTTTGACCCCGCAGCATTGTCACAAAAATAACAGAAGCATCTCGACCCAGACAGAAACATTCATAATCTGCACTTCTTTTAACTGGAAACCAATCGTTGCCAAATCCAGCTGTTCCTCAAACAGTTGTTGTTTCTGAGACGCTGATTAGAGTCGTCAAGATTCGTCCAAACCACTGCTGACGGGAAAATACGCAGGCACGGTGGTAGAACGTTGTTTATTACACTGATTACTGATTTTACAAACTCAGCACTGCTACGGTGTTCAGTATTTGTAAAAGCCGTTCACATTTGATTGTAGAACAAAAACAATACATCTGTGCCATCAGAGTGAAGAAGCAGCTCACGGGAACAAACAACCAGCAACTTTTATTTATAAACATCTCATTAACTGGACACCGCTGACTATATTAAACACGCAATACAGCGAGATCGTGTTAATATAAAGTCAGAGCTGATCCTCACTTTACGCTAGTGATGCACGGATGAGATAAAACGTCACCCGAATCCGCAGCTTCAAACTAATTATCAACCCGCCAAAGTCATGGAATTTAATTTTTTTCTTTTTTTTTTTTAAATCACAAAAATCCAGAGGTGGAAAGAGTACAAAAATATTCTACTCAAGTAAAAGTACCATTACATTACTGAAATTTTACTTAAGTACAAGTAAAAGTACCAGTCTAAAAATATACTCAAGTAAAAGTAAAAAGTAGCTCATTTAAAATTTACTCTGAGTAAAAAGTACTTAGTTACATTTTAACAATGGGAGGGAGGGAAAATGGGATCGACCAAAGATGTCAAACTCAGTACCTGGAGGGCCACAGCCCTACACAGTGTAGATATTACCCTAATTAAACACATCTGATACAGCTAAACTAATCATTTAGGCTTATTTGAACACTACATGGATTGTGTGTTGGAGCAGGGTTGGAACTAAACTCTTTAGGGCTGTGGCCCTCCAGTAACACCCTCCAGAGTTTGACACACCTGGGATATGGGCCTATAAATCTCAAACTAGGTGTTTTTAATTAAAGGAATCAGTTAATTAGAATTATAAGACATTTGGGCTGTTACCAGGCAAATTAAATCAGTATCAACAAAATTAATCTTTGCAATGCAGAGGAAACGCAGAAGCTTCATCTGAAGTGGCGTAGATGTATTACACTGACATGAATGCATTTAGCCTGCAGTTACAAATGCAGAAATAATGTTTTGATAAATAAGACATAAAATGTGACCCTGAACCACAAAACCATAAGGGTCCATTTTCCTAAATTGCGATTTATACATCATCTGAAAGCTGAATAAATCATATTTCCATTGATGTATGGTTTGTTATGATCGGACAATATTTTAAAATCTGGAATCTGAGGGAGCAAAAAATCCAAATATTGAGAAAATCTCCTTTAAAGTTGTTCAAATTAAGCTCCTAGTTTGTATATATTTACAGTAGGATATTTACAGAATATATTAATGGAACATGATCTTTACTTAATATGCTAATGATTTTTGGCATAAAAGAAAAATGTATAATTTTAACCCATACAATGTATTGTTGGCTATTGCTACAAATATACCCCAGCGACTTAAGACTGGTTTTGTGCTCCAGGGTCACAAATGTTAAATAGTCATTAGAAATAAAAAAAATAATAAAAATCAAAAGATACTTTAAATGTTAAATTAGAACCACCAGTAGGTGTCAGTAAGTCACTCATAAGTGAGTCATTGTGATTGAACAGAATCATTTAAACGGTTAATTCATTCAGGAACAAAACACCGTCATTGCTCAGAGTCAGAGACGCAAAACTGTGTATGGAATTATTTTTGTTGTCGAAATATAGCAAAAACAGGCAATATGGTGTCTAAAATCTCTTAATTAACTTCTTGTTTTTTTAACTGTTGTAAAAAGAAAAACTACAGGCCTATGTAATCATGGTGATTTTTGAGAAAACATTCTTCGTGTGATGTTGACTTACTATATTAAATTATATAAATATATTCATTTTCTGCTTCTATATCTTCAATTTTGTGATCATTCTAAACGCATTTTAACAGACTGAATCACGCAGTGAAAGAAAGCACTCGTTAAAACAACAATTATTATATTATCTCAGATGATATTGCACACCCTGCACCACTGTCTTTTTGGCTCATTTGTGCAAAACCTTTTGCTAAAAGCTTCGTTTTAACCACCAATGCAATGATGTAAGTATTTACGTTACCTCTACATGTTTGCGAAGGCGATGTCGAGATGTTATAAGCTGCTAGTTCGGTCTCCCGAGGCAAACACAGCTTACACTGCATAATAGAGCATGAATATATGGCCAGGGGTTCACTTCATTTCCTTCAATTCAACTTCAGTAGAATATGACGGGGTTTGGTTTTCAGCTGGGTCTGCACCATTAGGCCGTTCACATATCGCGCCTAAAACGCATGGAAAACGCTAGGCGCTGCTTTCTCCTTTTTCCAATGCGCTCGGGCGGTTGCGCTCGAGGCGTTTGTCGTTGCTAAGCAACCATCAGCCTGCGCTCTCCGTTACAAGAAGGACATTTCGTCACATGACCGGCGGTGCGCTTGCGGCATTCTGAAAAGTTGAGATGTTTTTATCTCGATGCGACGCGCCTGGAAAAACGAGCGTCGCTTCCATTATGAGCGCGCATACCGCGTCTACATTTGAAATAACGAACTTAAGCGCGCAAAGACGCGATATGTGAGCGCCCCTTAAAACGCCTGTCTTGTCCGTCTGCATCTTTCTTGTTATTTTTAGCGCCAGTTTCTTCTTCTGCCCATTATTTGCTGCAGTTTTCCACGGAGCGATTTTTTTTTACTCAGTAAGCGAATGTGTTTTAAAATGTAGCAGTACAATACTTCCCACAAAATATACTTAAGTAAAAGTAAAATTACAGATTAAAAACATTACTTAAAAAGTACAAGTACACAAAAAGCTACTCAATTACAGTAACGCGAGTAAATGTAATTCGTTACTTTCCACCTCTGCAAAAATCTAACCTTTCATTGGATGATAATACTTTTAAATGTGTGTGTGTGTGGGGATATCATTATGAAATAAAAAAATATCTAATACACATTGGCCACAATTAACGGCACCCCTTCATTCAATACTTTTTGAAACCTCTATTTGTCTTCTATAATGCCTGATGAGGTTACGGAACACCTGACCAGAGATCAGACACCATTCCTTCATCCAGAATCTATTGAATTTATATTTTTTTTTAAATAAAAGATCAAACGGATTAACAATGCAGATTAATTTTCACGGCCTTCTTTGATCATATTTACCAAGGGTGCCGATATTTTTGGCCATGACTGCATACGTTTCTTATTATTATTATTACTACTATTATTTTATTTTTGCTTTTGTTAAAATCACAAGATAACTATTCAGATTTTTTCCCCTAGTAGTCTGTTTTATTCAAACAATTATGAGCATCTCTGCATTTAGATACAGAAGAACTTCGCCTGTTGAATATTAGAAATAAACAAATATTCTGGTCTGTCATGCAAATCAACTGTTCCTGACTGGATCTCTTCTCTTTCCCTAATTGCAGATTAAATTATTAGATCTGTCAGTATTGATATTTTTATACATGGATCTTTGTGGGGGGATCGAACTAACTGTAACACTCCCAACCGTGGCGCGATAAAAGTATCTTTTGCATGTAGTTTTTGACCACCCACGAGAGCGACACGTGACAATAAGCGACGCAGAATTCTATTTTAGAAATGTTTTCTATTTTCTGCAACGTCGCGGCAGGAACAACATACAAAATATGACAGTGTTAATCTCAAGTAAGCATTATGTGCTTTATTCAATGTTAAGTTTGAACATTATTTTGCGTGATCTTTATAGCCACAGTGAAAGCAACAATAGATATTTTACCTCAGATCTTGAAAATAAATTAAAGCAAACGTGTACGTTAAAACTGTGAACTTACAGCGAACCAGCACGTGTACTCCGTAACAAAGAAGATATCACGCACGCACACACCCACGCACACATTCTCACACACACTCTCACTCACTCACTCACTGTAAAAAATTACCGTGAATTTAACGGTAAAAGACTGTAAAAATGCTACAGTAAAAACATGTTAAATGGTTAACGGTAAGTTCCCCGGCCATTGCATGCAATTTTACAGTAGTTAACCATTTTTGAAAGTGAAAAAGAACTTGTAATTTACAGCGAATAACAGTAAATCGACATTACCAGAATTCCCTGCATTACATTTTAAATTTGATGTGTTTTTTTTTTTAAATAACTTTCTTGTTTTTTTTTATTATCAGGTGTGTACATTAGGGTTGCATGTTACCTAATGTTGTTGAATTCACGTATATTGCATTATTTCAGTTTCATTTGTGTTATCATGATGGTGTTTAGTGTTTGTGTGAATTACACTGTGCACCTTCTATACAGTATATGCTAATATTTAAAAGCTGCTTGTGATTGGCTTTGGTCCATCATGTGACTTTCTAATCACCTCCTGCTTTTGGTGGTTATCAGTTTATTACCAAGATACAAAACAGATTTCAGTACTATTTAATATTTTATCAGCTAATGAAATTACGGTATTTAACTGTAAATTTAAGTTTAAACCGTAAAAACTAAAATGTTGCTGCCGTATTTTTTACAGTAAAATTCTGGCAGCCATAGTTTTACTGTAAAGTTTCCCTCCATCGCTAATCAAACGTGTCCGAGGATAATGATCTCACATCCAGACACAGCGTGTGAAGACTTAATGTACAGTATATACAGTAGATTCAGCTGTTCATATCTGATAAACAAAGACGTGGTGTCTTTCGCATGAAGTGAAGTGTTTTGTCACCCTTTGTGTTCCAGACCTTCATTGGACATATGAGATGATCAGCAGTCCTCAATAGCAGGATAGTGGATGGCGATTTGTATTGTAAAACTCCAAACGGAACAAAACAAACCATACAAGTTTTGAGGTTCTGAATTGTTCTGAGGTTATATGATAAAGGAATTCACATGCACATTTAAAATCCTTTCAGAACTTCCCTTGCATCATAAATCCTTTAAAGTTTTTCTAATTTGCCTTTTCATGATTATCACAAAAGTACTTTTAATATGCAAATTATTAACTTGTACATTTTCTAGTTCACGCACACACACATGCACGCACACACACTCTCTCTCTATCACTCACACACACACACACACACACACACACGCTCTCTTTCTCAAACACACACACACACACACACACACACACACACTCTCTCTCTCTCTCTCTATATATATATATATATCACACACACAATATTTATTTCAGCATTCTTCATTTATATTATTGATATTTGATATTTATTCAGTGTCTTCAGCTAGTCATCATCAAGAGAACAATTATTCAGTAAGTTTATTCTAATTTTGTGTGCACAATAATGTAACTTCTCCCATTCTAAATAATAACGAGTCAGGAAAGATAATGGTGTTTGCTTTATTAGTGTATTGTGTGTTTGGAGTGAGAGCGAGTGACTGATGACCCAATGTTGAGTTTCGGGTGACCTGACCCTTTAATGACGGTATAAAGCATCTATTTAGAGCGGTTATTAGCTGTTATTAACCAGCAGCGGGATCCGATGACAACAATAACTCCCACACGTACCTGATGAGAGCAGATGAAGAAGAGGTCGAGACGGACAGAGGGATAAAGTGGCTTTCTGATGGCGGCTCTCTGAACTAATGAGGGCCGCAGCCTCCGCAGGCAGGATAAACATTATTTCTAGCATATTGTGGCTGCCAGTCGCTTATTTATGGCCTGGCTTTTGTGCTCTGGGAGCTAATAATGCTTCAAAAAAACAGCAGAGTGGAAGCCGTCTCCCTCACCGCGCCACAGCCACTCCAGAGCCACATCAAACGCTCGGCTCCGGGCCCCGCTCCTGATAATTGCACACCTATTGTTCCCAACGTCCAACCCAAGCAGCGGACGAAAGAGAAAATGGAGGCAGAGAGAGGGGAAAACAGGCCTCCATAATGAGTCCACTACAGCTGAGTAAATATTCTCTAAAACAATATGAACTGTTTTGCCCCCCCACGCTGGAGCAACACGACCCTGTTGAGCGTTTGGAGAGAGAGGTGCAATGTCTCAATACACCTGATGTCTAGATTAGCTGAAGAAACGAGCGGCGCGCTAAACTCACCATCTCCATGTTGCTTGCTGTTTGCTAATCTAAAACTAGCCCCAAGAGTCTGTGACACAGCGCCGTTCTGTCTAAATAAGCAGCGAATGCTCCGCTTACTCACAACGTTTGAGAGAATGAGTTTGAGGACTGGCTAACAGTGTAACACGTTACAAGTATGTAATCAGATTACTTTGCGCAAGTAACTAGTAAAGTAACACATTACTTTTTAATTTAGAAGGAAATATCTGATATACTTTTTCAAATAAGTAACAGTTACTGAGTTTCTGATGTATTGAGTGACAGCTCTGTCTTACTGTAGTTCTAGATTAAATGTCTAGTGAACGACGCATTATTGTACCATCCCAAAGAGGCACAAAATCACTTTCACAGATTTTTTCATTAACAGTTCCCATCTGGTGAAATGAGCTGCCTAACTCAATCCGAGCATCTGAATCCTTACCCAACTTCAAGAAACGGCTTTAAACACATCTCTTCCATCTTTATTTGACCCTCTAACTCTAGCTCTCTGTATTCTAATTTTATTTTATCTAATCTGTCTTCTTTTTATTCAAAAATCACCCATTTGACGCTCTATCAATTGCATATTTATTTTCTAACTGCTCGCTTTTCTTGTAAAACTAACACTAGGTTTCTTTTTCTATTCTATATCCCAGTATGCCTGTAGCCTTCTCTATCTCTGTTTTATCACGTGATAGAAGGTCTAAGGCCTTCAAAAAAGCGTCTGACTGACCCATCTAATCTAAGGCCTGTTATGCATCAGTCTAAGATTGCTGTAGAGACAAAATTTAATTCCATCAAGTTAGCATTTTAAACACTCGCTCACTAAAAATAAATCATTTGTGATCAATGATTTAATAACCACAAACAACCTGGATTTTATGTTTCTAATTGAAACATGGCTAGAAGACAACTGCAGTGCAACAGTCCTCACTGAAACAGCCCCTCCTAACTTTAATTTTATAAGTGTCTGCAGGACTGTCAGGAGAGGTGGAGTGTAGCTGCTCTGTTTAAAGATGTTTATCAATGCAAGCAAGTGTCATTTGGTCAGTACTTGTCTTTTGAATATCTAGGTATTGTGCTGAAAGGTGCCCCACGCATTCTGTTTATCATCATTTACAGGCCTCCAAAATACTCCCCAGCCTTTGTTGAAGAGTTCACAGAACTGTTATCAATGATTTCCTCTGAGTTTGACTGTTTTGCTATTGCAGGGGATTTTAATATTCACATAGACAATGCTGAAATCAAAACTACAAAAGAAATTATAACTGTTTTAAACACTTTTGACCTGATTCAGCATGTGCACGGACCGACACACAATCGTGGACACACTTTAGATTTACTCATCAGTAGAGGTCTAAACATTTCATCCATTGTCATTAAGGATGTAGCTCTGTCTGATCACTTCTGTATTTTCTTTGATATATTGATCTCTGTCACCACTGAATCTAGATCTGTCTCTGTCAGAAAGAGATGCATTAATGAGAACACTAGTGTGCTATTTATGAAGGCAATATCTTTAACACCAAGCATTTCTGCAGACTCTGTTGATCTTCTCCTGGATTCATTTGACTCAAAAGTTAAGAATGTTATTGATGATATTGCACCGATAAAGGTCAGCAAGAAGAATGGCAGACAAAAATCATTTTGGAGAAAATCAACAGCAGTTCAGAATATGAAAAGACAATGCAGAAAAGCTGAGCGGATGTGGCGGAAGAAGGCGAAACTAGAAATACACTATAGCATCTATAAAGACAGCCTTCATGCTTTCAATTTGGAACTAGCCACAGCTAGACAGACCTTCTTCTCAAACCTTATAAACAGTAATTTAAACAACACTCGCACTCTTTTTTTGCTACTGTTGAGACTGACAAACCCCCAAGTCAGATTCCCAGTGAAATGCTCTCTGACAGCAAATGCAATGAGTTTGCTTCCTTCTTTTCAGAGAAGATCAGTAATATCAGGAAGGAGATTGGCACATCTTCCTGTAATACAGGGGTCACACAGATTCGACAGCAATCTCAAAAAGAAGTGACTATGTCTGTTTTTAAAACAATTGATAGCAAAATTTTGGAAGAAATAGTACAGCATCTCAAATCGTCAACCTGCTATCTTGACACACTTCCCACATCTTTTTTCAAAAGTGTGCTTAACTGTTTAGAAGCAGATCTCTTAGAAGTGGTGAACACCTCACTTCTTTCTGGGACTTTTCCAAACTCCCTGAAAACTGCAGTTGTTAAGCCCTTCTGAAAAGCGCAATCTTGATAACACCATGTTGAGCAACTATAGACCAATATCAAATCTTCCTTTCATAGGTAAGATTATTGAAAAGGTAGTTTTTAATCAGCTGAACAACTACTTAAACTCAAATGGATTCCTGGATAATTTTCAATCTGGTTTCCGCGTGCATCACAGCACAGAGACAGCACTCATTAAGATAATAAATGATATTCGCTTTAATTCTGATTCTGGCAAAATATCAGTGCTGGTACTACTAGATCTTAGTGCTGCGTTTGACACTGTCGATCATAACATACTTCTAGAGAGACTGGAAAACTGGGTCGGGCTTTCTGGGATGGCACTCAAATGGTTCAGGTCATACTTAGAAGGGAGAGGTTATTTTGTGAGATTAGATGGGTCAGCCGTACGCCTTTTGAAGGCCTTAGACCTTCTATCACGTGATAAAACAGAGATAGAGAAGGCTACAGGCATACTGGGATATAGAATATAGAAAAAAGAAACCTAGTGTTAGTTTTACAAGAAAAGCGAGCAGTTAGAAAATAAATATGCAATTGATAGAGCGTCAAATGGGTGATTTTTGAATAAAAAGAAGACAGATTAAACTCACCATCTCCATGTTGCTTGCTGTTTGCTAATCTAAAACTAGCCCCAAGAGTCTGTGACACAGCGCCGTTCTGTCTAAATAAGCAGCGAATGCTCCGCTTACTCACAACGTTTGAGAGAATGAGTTTGAGGACTGGCTAACAGTGTAACACGTTACAAGTATGTAATCAGATTACTTTGCGCAAGTAACTAGTAAAGTAACACATTACTTTTTAATTTAGAAGGAAATATCTGATATACTTTTTCAAATAAGTAACAGTTACTGAGTTTCTGATGTATTGAGTGACAGCTCTGTCTTACTGTAGTTCTAGATTAAATGTCTAGTGAGCGCATTATTGTACCATCCCAAAGAGGCACAAAATCACTTTCACAGATTTTTTCATTAACAGTTCCCATCTGGTGAAATGAGCTGCCTAACTCAATCCGAGCATCTGAATCCTTACCCAACTTCAAGAAACGGCTTTAAACACATCTCTTCCATCTTTATTTGACCCTCTAACTCTAGCTCTCTGTATTCTAATTTTATTTTATCTAATCTGTCTTCTTTTTATTCAAAAATCACCCATTTGACTCTATCAATTGCATATTTATTTTCTAACTGCTCGCTTTTCTTGTAAAACTAACACTAGGTTTCTTTTTCTATATTCTATATCCCAGTATGCCTGTAGCCTTCTCTATCTCTGTTTTATCACGTGATAGAAGGTCTAAGGCCTTCAAAAGCGTCTGACTGACCCATCTAATCTAAGGCCTGTTATGCATCAGTCTAAGATTGCTGTAGAGACAAAATTTAATTCCATCAAGTTAGCATTTTTAAACACTCGCTCACTAAAAATAAATCATTTGTGATCAATGATTTAATAACCACAAACAACCTGGATTTTATGTTTCTAATTGAAACATGGCTAGAAGACAACTGCAGTGCAACAGTCCTCACTGAAACAGCCCTCCTAACTTTAATTTTATAAGTGTCTGCAGGACTGTCAGGAGAGGTGGAGGTAGCTGCTCTGTTTAAAGATGTTTATCAATGCAAGCAAGTGTCATTTGGTCAGTACTTGTCTTTTGAATATCTAGGTATTGTGCTGAAAGGTGCCCCACGCATTCTGTTTATCATCATTTACAGGCTCCAAAATACTCCCCAGCCTTTGTTGAAGAGTTCACAGAACTGTTATCAATGATTTCCTCAGAGTTTGACTGTTTTGCTATTGCAGGGGATTTTAATATTCACATAGACAATGCTGAAATCAAAACTACAAAAGAAATTATAACTGTTTTAAACACTTTTGACCTGATTCAGCATGTGCGGACCGACACACAATCGTGGACACACTTTAGATTTACTCATCAGTAGAGGTCTAAACATTTCATCCATTGTCATTAAGGATGTAGCTCTGTCTGATCACTTCTGTATTTTCTTTGATATATTGATCTCTGTCACCACTGAATCTAGATCTGTCTCTGTCAGAAAGAGATGCATTAATGAGAACACTAGTGTGCTATTTATGAAGGCAATATCTTTAACACCAAGCATTTCTGCAGACTCTGTTGATCTTCTCCTGGATTCATTTGACTCAAAAGTTAAGAATGTTATTGATGATATTGCACCGATAAAGGTCAGCAAGAAGAATGGCAGACAAAAATCATTTTGGAGAAAATCAACAGCAGTTCAGAATATGAAAAGACAATGCAGAAAAGCTGAGCGGATGTGGCGGAAGGCGAAACTAGAAATACACTATAGCATCTATAAAGACAGCCTTCATGCTTTCAATTTGGAACTAGCCACAGCTAGACAGACCTTCTTCTCAAACCTTATAAACAGTAATTTAAACAACACTCGCACTCTTTTTGCTACTGTTGAGAGACTGACAAACCCCCCAAGTCAGATTCCCAGTGAAATGCTCTCTGACAGCAAATGCAATGAGTTTGCTTCCTTCTTTTCAGAGAAGATCAGTAATATCAGGAAGGAGATTGGCACATCTTCCTGTAATACAGGGGTCACACAGATTCGACAGCAATCTCAAAAGAAGTGACTATGTCTGTTTTTAAAACAATTGATAGCAAAATTTTGGAAGAAATAGTACAGCATCTCAAATCGTCAACCTGCTATCTTGACACACTTCCCACATCTTTTTTCAAAAGTGTGCTTAACTGTTTAGAAGCAGATCTCTTAGAAGTGGTGAACACCTCACTTCTTTCTGGGACTTTTCAAACTCCCTGAAAACTGCAGTTGTTAAGCCCCTTCTGAAAAAGCGCAATCTTGATAACACCATGTTGAGCAACTATAGACCAATATCAAATCTTCCTTTCATAGGTAAGATTATTGAAAAGGTAGTTTTAATCAGCTGAACAACTACTTAAACTCAAATGGATTCCTGGATAATTTTCAATCTGGTTTCGCGTGCATCACAGCACAGAGACAGCACTCATTAAGATAATAAATGATATTCGCTTTAATTCTGATTCTGGCAAAATATCAGTGCTGGTACTACTAGATCTTAGTGCTCGTTTGACACTGTCGATCATAACATACTTCTAGAGAGACTGGAAAACTGGGTCGGGCTTTCTGGGATGGCACTCAAATGGTTCAGGTCATACTTAGAAGGAGAGGTTATTATGTGAGTATAGGAGAGCATAAGTCTAAGTGGGCGTCCATGACATGTGGAGTCCCACAAGGCTCAATTCTTGCACCGCTGTTGTTTAGCCTGTATATGCTCCCACTAAGTCAGATAATGAGGAAGAACCAAATTGCCTATCACAGCTATGCTGATGATACCCAGATCTACCTAGCCTTATCTCCAAATGATTATAGCCCCATTGACTCCCTCTGCCAATGCATTGATGAAATTAACAGTTGGATGTGCCAAAACTTTCTTCAGTTAAACAAGGAGAAAACTGAAGTCATTGCATTGGAAACAAAGATGAAGTTCTCAAGGTGAATGCATACCTTGACTCTAGTCAAACAACTAAAAATCAAGTCAGAAATCTTGGGGTGATTCTGGAGACAGACCTTAGTTTTAGTAGTCATGTCAAAGCAGTAACTAAATCAGCATACTATCATCTCAAAACATTGCAAGAATTAGATGTTTTGTTTCCAGTCATGACTTGGAGAAACTTGTTCATGCCTTTATCACCAGCAGGGTGGATTATTGTAATGGTCTCCTCACCGGCCTTCAAAGAAGACCATTAGACAGCTGCAGCTCATCCAGAACGCTGCTGCCAGGATTCTGACTAGAACCAGAAAATATGAGCACATCACACCAGTCCTCAGGTCCTTACACTGGCTTCCAGTTACATTTAGGATCGATTTTAAAGTACTTCTACTCGTTTATAAGTCGCTCAATGGCCTGGGACCTAAATATATGTCAGATATGCTCACTGAATATAAACCTAACAGACCACTCAGATCATTAGGATCGAGTCAGTTAGAAATACCAAGGGTTCACACAAAACAAGGGAGTCCGCTTTTTAGCTATTATGCCGCCCGCAGCTGGAACCAGCTTCCAGAAGAGATCAGATGTGCTAAAACATTAGCCACATTTAAATCCAGTCTCAAAACTCATCTATTTAGCTGTGCATTTGTTGAATGAGCGCTGTGCTACGTCCGAACTGACTGCATTGTATTTTATGTATAATCATTTTCTATTTAACTGTTTTAAATCTCATTTTAAATCAATTTCTATATCATTTAAAACTCCTTGTTTTATTATTTTTAACTTCTTGTTTTTATTGCTGTGAATGATTATTTCACTTTCTTTTATGTAAAGCACTTTGAATTACCAATGTGTATGAAATGTAGCTATACTAAATATAAACTTGCCTTGCCTTGCCTAAATATGCTATATACTGTTTTCTAATAATAAAAATCACATGTACTTACTGTAGGCTAACCAGGACTTGTAATAGCACTTGCATGTTGTTGCTCTTTTGTTGGTTTTGATTGCTTCTATAATGTCCTCATTGTAAGTCGCTTTGGATAAAAGCATCTGCTAAATGACTAAATAAATAAATAAAATATAGACATGATCTTACTGTAGTTCTAGACTAAATATCCACATGATATTTACATGACAAAATATCCACATGACAAAGTGATGATGTTACTAGACCATTTCCTTGTATCATGCATGCTGCATATTACTGATATTAACTATGGTTCTAGGTAAATATCGTCCAGGCAATTATTATTCCAGCCACTAAAGACAGATTCACAAATAACCTGCCTGATTTATCTCAACTGCTCTGTACCCATAAATACAGATGAACTAGACACAATTACTAGCAACATGGGAACTATCTTCTCTAATGTTAGAAACTGTTGCCCCATCAAATTAAAAAGGTTAGAGAAAAAAGTGCTGCGCCATGGTACAGCATTACCCATTCTCTCAAGAAAGAAACTTGTATTCTTGACAAATGGAGAAAACTAACTTGAAGTCTTTAGAATTGCGTGGAAAAACAGTATGTCCAGCTATAGACAGGCTCTAAAACTGCAAGAACCAGTATATCCGCATGAAACTCATAGATAATCACCAAAACAATCCAAGGTTTTTATTTAGCACAGTGGCTAGATTAACAACAAACAGATGTCACCGATCTAAATATTCCTCACCTTTTAATAGTAATGACTTTATGAATTTCTTTACTGAAAAAATAATATCAGAAATACAATAATAAATGTAGATTCTACAGCATCTAGTATTTCAGCTTCATTCATCGCACCAAAGAAAAACTTCATTGCTTTACAACTATAGGACAGGGTGAGCTAAATATCAACTTATCACTGCATCTAAACCAACAACATATTTATTAGATCCTGTACCCACAAAATTATTGAAAGAGTTGTTACCTGTAGCAGAAGAACCGCTTCTCAATATTATTAACTCCTCGTTATCTTTAGGTCACGTCCCAAAACCATTTAAGCTGGCAGTTATTAAGCCTCTTATTAAGAAACCAAAATTAGATCCTTGTGAACTGGCAAATTACAGGCCCATCTCAAATCTTCCGTTTATGTCAAATATTTGAAAGTAGTGTCTGCTCAACTGTGCTCCTGTAGTTCTAGACTAAATATCCACATGATCTTAGTGTGGCTCGAGACTAAAGTAGCTCTAGACTAAATATCAACATTATCTTACTGTAGTTCTAGACTAAATATCAACATGATCTTACTGTAGTTCTAGACTAAATATCAACATTATCTTACTGTAGTTCTAGACTAAATATCAACATGATCTTACTGTAGTTCTAGACTAAATATCAACACGATCTTACTGTAGATCTAGACTAAATATCGATACGATCTTACTGTAGTTTTAGACTAAATATCGATACGATCTTACTGTAGTTCTAGATTAAATATCGACATGATATTACTGTAGTTCTAGACTAAATATCGACATGATCTCACTGTAGTTCTAGACTAAATATCAACATGATCTTACTGTAGTTCTAGACTAAATATCGACATGATCTTACTGTAGTTCTAGATTAAATATCGACATTAACTTACTGTAGTTCTAGATTAAATATCGACATGATCTTACTGTAGTTATAGACTAAATATCAACACGATCTTACAGTAGGTTTAGACTAAACATCCACATGATCTTACTGTAGTTCTAGACTAAATATCGACATGATCTTACTGTAGTTCTAGACTAAATATCGATACATCTTACTGTAGTTCTAGACTAAATATCGACAAGATCTTACTTTAGTTCTAGACTAAATATCGGCGTGATCGTATTGTAGTTCTAGATTCAATATCTACACGATATTACTGTAGTTCTAGACTAAATATTGACATGATCTCACTATAGTTCTAGACTAAATATCAACATGATCTTACTGTAGCTCTAGACTAAATATCAACATTATCTTACTGTAGTTCTAGACTAAATATCGATGATCTTACTGTAGTTCTAGACTAAATATCAACATGATCTTATTGTAGTTCTATACTAAATATCAACATTATCTTACTGTAGTTCTATACTAAATATCGACATGATCTTACTGTAGTTCTAGACTAAATATCAACGATCTTACTGTAGTTCTAGACTAAATATCGACAAGATCTTACTGTAGTTCTAGACTAAATATCGACATGATTGTATTGTAGTTCTAGATTGAATATCGACACACGATATTACTGTAGTTCTAGACTAAATATTGACATGATCTCACTGTAGTTCTAGACTAAATATCAACATGATCTTACTGTAGTTCTAGACTAAATATCAACATGATCTTACTGTAGCTCGAGACTAAAGTAGCTCTAGACTAAATATCAACATTATCTTACTGTAGTTCTAGACTAAATATCAACATGATCTTACTGTAGTTCTAGACTAAATATCAACATGATCTTACTGTAGTTCTAGACTAAATATCGATCATGATCTTACTGTAGTTCTAGACTAAATATCAACATGATCTTACTGTAGTTCTAGACTAAATATCGACATGATCTTACTGTAGTTCTAGACTAAATATCGAATTGATCGTATTGTAGTTCTAGATTAAATATCGACACGATATTACTGTAGTTCTAGACTAAATATTGACATGATCTCACTGTAGTTCTAGACTAAATATCAACATGATCTTACTGTAGTTCTAGACTAAATATCAACATTATCTTACTGTAGTTCTAGACTAAATATCGATAAGATCTTACTGTAGTTCTAGACTAAATATCAACATGATCTTATTGTAGTTCTATACTAAATATCAACATGATCTTATTGTAGTTCTATACTAAATATCGACACGATCTTACTGTAGTTCTAGACTAAATATCGATACGATCTTACTGTAGTTCTAGACTAAATATCGACAAGATCTTACTGTAGTTCTAGACTAAATATCGACATGATTGTATTGTAGTTCTAGATTGAATATCGACACGATATTACTGTAGTTCTAGACTAAATATTGACATGATCTCACTGTAGTTCTAGACTAAATATCAACATGATCTTACTGTAAATCTAGACTAAATATCAACATGATCTTACTGTTGCTCGAGACTAAAGTAGCTCTAGACTAAATATCAACATTATCTTACTGTAGTTCTAGAATAAATATCAACATGATCTTACTGTAGTTCTAGACTAAATATCAACATTATCTTACTGTAGTTCTAGACTAAATATCAACATGATCTTACTGTAGTTCTAGACTAAACATCGACAGATCTTACTGTAGATCTAGACTAAATATCGACATGGTCTTACTGTAGATCTAGACTAAATATCAACATTATCTTACTGTAGTTCTAGACTAAATATCGACATGATCTTACTGTAGACTAAATATCAACATTATCTTACTGTAGTTTTAGACTAAATATCGATACGATCTTACTGTAGTTCTAGACTAAATATCGACAAGATCTTACTGTAGATCTAGACTAAATATCGACTGATCATATTGTAGTTCTAGATTAAATATCGACATGATATTACTGTAGTTCTAGACTAAATATCGACATGATCTCACTGTAGTTCTAGACTAAATATCAACATGATCTTACTGTAGTTCTAGACTAAATATCGACATGATCTTACTGTAGTTCTAGATTAAATATCGACATGATCTTACTGTAGTTCTAGATTAAATATCGACACAGATCTTACTGTAGTTATAGACTAAATATCAACACGATCTTACAGTAGTTTTAGACTAAACATCCACATGATCTTACTGTAGTTCTAGACTAAATATCAACATGATCTTACTGTAGTTCTAGACTAAATATCACATGATCTTACTGTAGTTCTAGACTAAATATCGACAAGATCTTACTTTAGTTCTAGACTAAATATCGACGTGATCGTATTACTGTAGTTCTAGATTCAATATCTACACGATATTACTGTAGTTCTAGACTAAATATTGACATGATCTCACTATAGTTCTAGACTAAATATCAACATGATCTTACTGTAGCTCTAGACTAAATATCAACATTATCTTACTGTAGTTCTAGACTAAATATCGATATGATCTTACTGTAGTTCTAGACTAAATATCAACATTATCTTACTGTAGTTCTAGACTAAATATCAACATGATCTTACTGTAGTTCTAGACTAAACATCGTCACGATCTTACTGTAGATCTAGACTAAATATCGACATGATCTTACTGTAGATCTAGACTAAATATCAACATTATCTTACTGTAGTTCTAGACTAAATATCGACATGATCTTACTGTAGATCTAGACTAAATATCAACATTATCTTACTGTAGTTTTAGACTAAATATCACGATCTTACTGTAGTTCTAGACTAAATATCGACAAGATCTTACTGTAGATCTAGACTAAATATCGACGTGATCATATTGTAGTTCTAGATTAAATATCGACATGATATTACTGTAGTTCTAGACTAAATATCGACATGATCTCACTGTAGTTCTAGACTAAATATCAACATGATCTTACTGTAGTTCTAGACTAAATATCACATGATCTTACTGTAGTTCTAGATTAAATATCGACATGATCTTACTGTAGTTCTAGATTAAATATCGACATGATCTTACTGTAGTTATAGACTAAATATCAACATCGATCTTACAGTAGTTCTAGACCTAAACATCCACATGATCTTACTGTAGTTCTAGACTAAATATCGATACGATCTTACTGTAGTTCTAGACTAAATATCGATACGATCTTACTGTAGTTCTAGACTAAATATCGACAAGATCTTACTTTGGTTCTAGACCAAATATCGATTGATCGTATTGTAGTTCTAGATTCAATATCTACACGATATTACTGTAGTTCTAGACTAAATATTGACATGATCTCACTATAGTTCTAGACTAAATATCAACATGATCTTACTGTAGCTCTAGACTAAATATCAACATTATCTTACTGTAGTTCTAGACTAAATATCGATATGATCTTACTGTAGTTCTAGACTAAATATCGACAAGATCTTACTGTAGTTCTAGACTAAATATCGACATGATTGTATTGTAGTTCTAGATTGAATATCGACACGATATTACTGTAGTTCTAGACTAAATATTGACATGATCTCACTGTAGTTCTAGACTAAATATCAACATGATCTTACTGTAGATCTAGACTAAATATCAACATGATCTTACTGTAGTTCTAGACTAAATATTGACATGATCTTACTGTAGATCTAGACTAAATATCGACATGATCTTACTGCAGTTCTAGACTAAATATCAACACGATCTTACTGTAGTTTTAGACTAAACATCCACATGATCTTACTGTAGTTCTAGACTAAATATCGACACAATCTTACTGTAGTTCTAGACTAAATATCGACGTAATCGTATTGTAGTTCTAGATTAAATATCGATATTACTGTAGTTCTAGACTAAATATTGACATGATATCATGTAGTTCTAGACTAAATATCACATGATCTTACTGTAGCTCTAGACTAAATATCACATGATCTTACTGTAGCTCTAGACTAAATATCAACATTATCTTACTGTAGTTCTAGACTAAATATCGACATGATCTTACTGTAGCTCTAGACTAAATATCAACATTATCTTACTGTAGTTCTAGACTAAATATCGACGTGATCATATTGTAGTTCTAGATTAAATATCGACACAATATTACTGTAGTTCTAGACTAAATATCGACATGATCTCACTGTAGTTCTAGACTAAATATCAACATGATCTTACTGTAGTTCTAGACTAAATATCGACATGATCTTACGGTAGTTCTAGACTAAATATCGACATGATCTTACAGTAGTTTTAGACTAAATATCAACACGATTTTACAGTAGTTTTAGACTAAACATCCACATGATCTTACTGTAGTTCTAGACTAAATATCGACAAGATCTTACTGTAGTTCTAGACTAAATATCGACACAATATTACTGTAGTTCTAGACTAAATATCGACATGATCTCACTGTAGTTCTAGACTAAATATCAACATGATCTTACTGTAGTTCTAGACTAAATATCAACATTATCTTACTGTAGTTCTAGACTAAATATCGACATGATCTTACTGTAGTTCTAGACTAAATATCGAAGTGATCGTATTGTAGTTCTAGATTAAATATGGAAACGATATTACTGTAGTTCTAGACTAAATATCAACATGATCTTACTGTAGTTCTAGACTAAATATCATCACGATCTTACTGTAGATCTAGACTAAATATCAACATTATCTTACTGTAGTTCTAGACTAAATATCGACATGATCTTACTGTAGTTCTAGACTAAATATCCACATGATCTTACTGTAGTTCTAGACTAAATATTGACATGATCTCACAGTAGTTCTAGACTAAATATCCACATGATCTTACTGTAGTTCTAGACTAAATATCCACATGATCTTACAGTAGCTCTAGACTAAATATCAACATTATCTTACTGTAGTTATAGACTAAATATCAACACGATCTTACTGTAGTTTTAGACTAAACATCCACATGATCTTACTGTAGTTCTAGACTAAATATCGACATGATCTTACTGTAGTTCTAGACTAAATATCAAGTGATCTTATTGTAGTTCTAGATTAAATATCGAAACGATATTACTGTAGTTCTAGACTAAATATCAACATGATCTTACTGTAGTTCTAGACTAAATATCATCACGATCTTACTGTAGTTCTAGACTAAATATCAACATTATCTTACTGTAGTTCTAGACTAAATATCCATACGATCTACAGTTCTAGACTAAATATCAACAAATTACGCGTTCAGACTAAATATCATTGATCTCACATAGTTCTAGACTAAATATACATGATCTTACCGTAGTTCTAGACTAAATATCAGTGATCGTAGTTCTAGACTAAATATGACATGATCTTACCACTGTAGTTCTAGACTAAATATCAACATGATCTTACTGTAGTTCTAGACTAAATATCGTCAAGATCTTACTGTAGTTCTAGACTAAATATCAACATGATCTTACTGTAGTTCTAGACTAAATATCGACATGATCTTACTGTAGTTCTAGACTAAATATCAACACGATCTTACTGTAGTTTTAGACTAACATCCACATGATCTTACTGTAGTTCTAGACTAAATATCGATACATGATCTTACTGTAGTTCTAGACTAAATATCGTCAAGATCTTACTGTAGTTCTAGACTAAATATCAACATGATCTTACTGTAGTTCTAGACTAAATATCGACATGATCTTACTGTAGTTCTAGACTAAATATCAACATGATCTTACTGTAGTTCTAGACTAAATATCAACATTATCTTACTGTAGTTCTAGACTAAATATCGACAAGATCTTACTGTAGTTCTAGACTAAATATCGACATGATTGTATTGTAGTTCTAGATTGAATATCGACACGATATTACTGTAGTTCTAGACTAAATATTGACATGATCTCACTGTAGTTCTAGACTAAATATCAACATGATATTACTGTAAATCTAGACTAAATATCAACATGATCTTACTGTAGCTCGAGACTAAAGTAGCTCTAGACTAAATATCAACATTATCTTACTGTAGTTCTAGACTAAATATCAACATGATCTTACTGTAGTTCTAGACTAAATATCAACATGATCTTACTGTAGTTCTAGACTAAATATCGATACGATCTTACTGTAGTTCTAGACTAAATATATGATCTTACTGTAGTTCTAGACTAAATATCGACAAGATCTTACTGTAGTTCTAGACTAAATATCGTGATCGTATTGTAGTTCTAGATTAAATATCGACACGATATTACTGTAGTTCTAGACTAAATATTGACATGATCTCACTGTAGTTCTAGACTAAATATCAACATGATCTTACTGTAGCTCTAGACTAAATATCAACATTATCTTACTGTAGTTCTAGACTAAATATCGATAAGATCTTACTGTAGTTCTAGACTAAATATCAACATGATCTTATTGTAGTTCTAGACTAAATATCAACATGATCTTACTGTAGTTCTAGACTAAATATCGACATGATCTTACTGTAGTTCTAGACTAAATATCGATACGATCTTACTGTAGTTCTAGACTAAATATCGACAAGATCTTACTGTAGTTCTAGACTAAATATCAACATGATCTGTATTGTAGTTCTAGATTAAATATCGACACGATATTACTGTAGTTCTAGACTAAATGTTGACATGATCTCACTGTAGTTCTAGACTAAATATCAACATGATCTTACTGTAAATCTAGACTAAATATCAACATGATCTTACTGTAGCTCGAGACTAAAGTAGCTCTAGACTAAATATCAACATTATCTTACTGTAGTTCTAGACTAAATATCATCACGATCTTACTATAGATCTAGACTAAATATCAACATTATCTTACTGTAGTTCTACACTAAATATCGACATGATCTTACTGTAGTTCTAGACTAAACATCGTCACGATCTTACTGTAGATCTAGACTAAATATCGTCACGATCTTACTATAGATCTAGACTAAATATCAACATTATCTTACTGTAGTTCTACACTAAATATCGACATGATCTTACTGTAGATCTAGACTAAATATCAACATGATCTTACTGTAGTTCTAGACTAAATATCGACATGATCTTACTGTAGTTCTAGACTAAATATCGACAAGATCTTACTGTAGTTCTAGACTAAATATCGACGTGATCATATTGTAGTTCTAGATTAAATATCGACACAATATTACTGTAGTTCTAGACTAAATATCGACATGATCTCACTGTAGTTCTAGACTAAATATCAACATGATCTTACTGTAGTTCTAGACTAAATATCAACATGATCTTACTGTAGTTCTAGATTAAATATCGACATGATCTTACTGTAGTTCTAGACTAAATATCGACATGATCTTACTGTAGTTATAGACTAAATATCAACACGATCTTACAGTAGTTTTAGACTAAACATCACATGATCTTACTGTAGTTCTAGACTAAATATCGATACGATCTTACTGTAGTTCTAGACTAAATATCGATGATCTTACTGTAGTTCTAGACTAAATATCAACAAGATCTTACTTTAGTTCTAGACTAAATATCGACATGATCTTTGTAGTTCTAGACTAAATATCGACATGATCTTACTGTAGTTCTAGACTAAATATCGATCATGATCTTACTGTAGTTCTAGACTAAATATCGACAAGATCTTACTGTAGTTCTAGACTAAATATCGACATGATTGTATTGTAGTTCTAGATTGAATATCGTTACATAGTAGTTCTAGACTAAATATTGACATGATCTCACTGTAGTTCTAGACTAAATATCAACATGATCTTACTGTAGATCTAGACTAAATATCAACATGATCTTACTGTAGTTCTAGACTAAATATCGACATGATCTTTCTGTAGTTCTAGACTAAATATTGACATGATCTTACTGTAGATCTAGACTAAATATCGACATGATCTTACAGTTCTAGACTAAATATCAACGATCTTACTGTAGTTTTAGACTAAACATCCACATGATCTTACTGTAGTTCTAGACTAAATATCGATACAATCTTACTGTAGTTCTAGACTAAATATCGTGATCGTCTTACTGTAGTTCTAGATTAAATATCGATATTACTGTAGTTCTAGACTAAATATTGACATGATATCATAGTACTTCTAGACTAAATATCCACATGATCTTACTGTAGTTTTAGCCTAAATATCCACATGATCTTACTGTAGCTCTAGACTAAATATCAACATTATCTTACTGTAGTTCTAGACTAAATATTGTCACGATCTTACTATAGATCTAGACTAAATATCAACATTATCTTACTGTAGTTCTAGACTAAATATCGTGATCATATTGTAGTTCTAGATTAAATATCGACACAATATTACTGTAGTTCTAGACTAAATATCGACATGATCTCACTGTAGTTCTAGACTAAATATCAACATGATCTTACTGTAGTTCTAGACTAAATATCGACATGATCTTACGGTAGTTCTAGACTAAATATCGACATGATCTTACAGTAGTTTTAGACTAAATATCAACACGATTTTACAGTAGTTTTAGACTAAACATTGACATGATCTTACTGTAGTTCTAGACTAAATATCGACAAGATCTTACTGTAGTTCTAGACTAAATATCGACACAATATTACTGTAGTTCTAGACTAAATATCGACATGATCTCACTGTAGTTCTAGACTAAATATCAACATGATCTTACTGTAGTTCTAGACTAAATATCAACATTATCTTACTGTAGTTCTAGACTAATTATCGACATGATCTTACTGTAGTTCTAGACTAAATATCGAAGTGATCGTATTGTAGTTCTAGATTAAATATGGAAACGATATTACTGTAGTTCTAGACTAAATATCAACATGATCTTACTTTAGTTCTAAACTAAATATCATCACGATCTTACTGTAGATCTAGACTAAATATCAACATTATCTTACTGTAGTTCTAGACTAAATATTGACATGATCTTACTGTAGTTCTACACTAAATATCAACATTATCTTACTGTAGCTCTAGACTAAATATTGACATGATCTCACAGTAGTTCTAGACTAAATATCCACATGATCTTACTGTAGCTCTAGACTAAATATCCACATGATCTTACAGTAGCTCTAGACTAAATATCAACATTATCTTACTGTAGTTATAGACTAAATATCAACACGATCTTACTGTAGTTTTAGACTAAACATCCACATGATCTTACTGTAGTTCTAGACTAAATATCGACATGATCTTACTGTAGTTCTAGACTAAATATCAGTGATCGTATTGTGGTTCTAGATTAAATATGGAAACATGATCTTACTGTAGTTCTAGACTAAATATCAACATGATCTTACTGTAGTTCTAGACTAAATATCATCACGATCTTACTGTAGATCTAGACTAAATATCAACATTATCTTACTGTAGTTCTAGAATAAATATCGACCTGATCTTACTGTAGTTCTAGACTAAATATCGACATGATCTTACTGTAGTTCTACACTAAATATCAACATTATCTTACTGTAGCTCTAGACTAAATATCGATACAATCTACAAACAACAACAACAAATTAAGCTCAGATGAGCTTTATTTGTCACATACACAATTATACAGAGTATAATGAGGAGTGAAATGTGTTCTCTGAATTTAACCCATCCAAGTGCACACACACCTGGAGCAGTGGGCAACCGACATTCGAGCAGTTTGGGGATCGGTGGCTTGCTCAAGGGTCTCACCTCAGTCGTGGACACTTCCTGCCAGAGCTGGGCAACTTTGGGTTACATCGGGTTTCAAGTTCACTGTAGTTCTAGACTAAATATCAACATGATCTTTCTGTAGTTCTAGACTAAATATCGCCAAGATCTTACTGTAGTTCTAGACTAAATATCAACATGATCTTACTGTAGTTCTAGACTAAATATCGACATGATCTTACTGTAGTTCTAGACTAAATATCAACACGATCTTACTGTAGTTTTAGACTAAACATCCACATGATCTTACTGTAGTTCAAGACTAAATATCGACGTGATCGTATTGTAGTTCTAGATTAAATATCGACACAATATTACTGTAGTTCTAGACTAAATATTGACATGATCTCACAGTAGTTCTAGACTAAATATCCACATGATCTTACTGTAGTTCTAGACTAAATATCGACATGATCTTACTGTAGTTCTAGACTAAATACCATCACGATCTTACTGTAGATCTAGACTAAATATCAACATGACCTTACTGTAGTTCTAGATTAAACATCTACATGATCTTACTGTAGTTCTAGACTAAATATCGACATGATCTTACTGTAGTTCTAGACTAAATATCGACGTGATCGCATTGTAGTTCTAGACAAAATATCGACACGATCTTACTGTAGTTCTAGAATCAATATCGACATGACCTTACTGTATTTCTAGACTAAATATCCACATGATCTTACTGTAGTTCTAGACTAAATACATGATCTTACTGTAGTTCTAGACTAAATATCAACATTATCTTACTGTAGTTCTAGACTAAATATCAACATGATCTTACTGTAGTTCTAGACTAAACATCGTCACGATCTTACTGTAGATCTAGACTAAATATCGACATGGTCTTACTGTAGATCTAGACTAAATATCAACATTATCTTACTGTAGTTCTAGACTAAATATCGACATGGTCTTACTGTAGATCTAGACTAAATATCAACATTATCTTACTGTAGTTTTAGACTAAATATCGATACGATCTTACTGTAGTTCTAGACTAAATATCGACAAGATCTTACTGTAGATCTAGACTAAATATCGACGTGATCATATTGTAGTTCTAGATTAAATATCGACATGATATTACTGTAGTTCTAGACTAAATATCGACATGATCTCACTGTAGTTCTAGACTAAATATCAACATGATCTTACTGTAGTTCTAGACTAAATATCGACATGATCTTACTGTAGTTCTAGATTAAATATCGACATGATCTTACTGTAGTTCTAGATTAAATATCGACATGATCTTACTGTAGTTATAGACTAAATATCAACACGATCTTACAGTAGTTTTAGACTAAACATCCACATGATCTTACTGTAGTTCTAGACTAAATATCGATACGATCTTACTGTAGTTCTAGACTAAATATCGACAAGATCTTACTGTAGTTCTAGACTAAATATCGATGATCATATTGTAGTTCTAGATTCAATATCGATATTACTGTAGTTCTAGACTAAATATCGACACATCTCACTGTGGTTCTAGACCTAAATATCAACATGATCTTTCTGTAGTTCTAGACTAAATATCGTCAAGATCTTACTGTAGTTCTAGACTAAATATCGACATGATCTCACTGTAGTTCTAGACTAAATATCAACATGATCTTACTGTAGTTCTAGACTAAATATCGACATGATCTTACGGTAGTTCTAGACTAAATATCGACATGATCTTACAGTAGTTTTAGACTAAATATCAACACGATTTTACAGTAGTTTTAGACTAAACATCCACATGATCTTACTGTAGTTCTAGACTAAATATCGACAAGATCTTACTGTAGTTCTAGACTAAATATCGACACAATATTACTGTAGTTCTAGACTAAATATCGACATGATCTCACTGTAGTTCTAGACTAAATATCAACATGATCTTACTGTAGTTCTAGACTAAATATCAACATTATCTTACTGTAGTTCTAGACTAATTATCGACATGATCTTACTGTAGTTCTAGACTAAATATCAAAGTGATCGTATTGTAGTTCTAGATTAAATATGGAAACGATATTACTGTAGTTCTAGACTAAATATCAACATGATCTTACTTTAGTTCTAAACTAAATATCATCACGATCTTACTGTAGATCTAGACTAAATATCAACATTATCTTACTGTAGTTCTAGACTAAATATCGACATGATCTTACTGTAGTTCTACACTAAATATCAACATTATCTTACTGTAGCTCTAGACTAAATATTGACATGATCTCACAGTAGTTCTAGACTAAATATCCACATGATCTTACTGTAGCTCTAGACTAAATATCAACATGATCTTACAGTAGCTCTAGACCTAAATATCAACATTATCTTACTGTAGTTCTAGACTAAATATCAACATGATCTTACTGTAGTTCTAGACTAAATATCGACATGATCTTACTGTAGTTCTAGACTAAATATCCATGATCGTATTGTAGTTCTAGATTAAATATGGAAACGATATTACTGTAGTTCTAGACTAAATATCAACATGATCTTACTGTAGTTCTAGACTAAATATCATCACGATCTTACTGTAGTTCTACACTAAATATCAACATTATCTTACTGTAGCTCTAGACTAAATATCGATACGATCTACAAACAACAACAACAAATTAAGCTCAGATGAGCTTTATTTGTCACATACACAATTATACAGAGTATAATGAGGAGTGAAATGTGTTCTCTGAATTTAACCCATCCAAGTGCACACACACCTGGAGCAGTGGGCAACCGACATTGCGGCGCCCGGGGAGCAGTTTGGGGATCGGTGGCTTGCTCAAGGGTCTCACCTCAGTCGTGGACACTTCCTGCCAGAGCTGGGATTCGAACTCACAACTTTGGGTTACATCGGGTTTCAAGTCCAACGCTCTATCCATTACTGACATGATCTCACTGTAGTTCTAGACTAAATATCAACATGATCTTACTGTAGTTCTAGAATAAATATCACAGATCTTACTGTAGTTCTAGACTAAATATCAACATGATCTTACTGTAGTTCTAGACTAAATATCGACATGATCTTACTGTAGTTCTAGACTAAATATCAACACGATCTTACTGTAGTTTTAGACTAAACATCCACATGATCTTACTGTAGTTCTAGACTAAATATCGATACGATCTTACTGTAGTTCTAGACTAAATATCGTCAAGATCTTACTGTAGTTCTAGACTAAATATCAACATGATCTTACTGTAGTTCTAGACTAAATATCGACATGATCTTACTGTAGTTCTAGACTAAATATCAACATGATCTTACTGTAGTTCTAGACTAAATATCGATACGATCTTACTGTAGTTCTAGACTAAATATCGACAAGATCTTACTGTAGTTCTAGACTAAATATCGACATGATTGTATTGTAGTTCTAGATTGAATATCGACACGATATTACTGTAGTTCTAGACTAAATATTGACATGATCTCACTGTAGTTCTAGACTAAATATCAACATGATATTACTGTAAATCTAGACTAAATATCAACATGATCTTACTGTAGCTCGAGACTAAAGTAGCTCTAGACTAAATATCAACATTATCTTACTGTAGTTCTAGACTAAATATCAACATGATCTTACTGTAGTTCTAGACTAAATATCAACATGATCTTACTGTAGTTCTAGACTAAATATCGATACGATCTTACTGTAGTTCTAGACTAAATATCGATACGATCTTACTGTAGTTCTAGACTAAATATCGACAAGATCTTACTTTAGTTCTAGACTAAATATCGACGTGATCGTATTGTAGTTCTAGATTCAATATCGACACGATATTACTGTAGTTCTAGACTAAATATTGACATGATCTCACTGTAGTTCTAGACTAAATATCAACATGATCTTACTGTAGCTCTAGACTAAATATCAACATTATCTTACTGTAGTTCTAGACTAAATATCGATAAGATCTTACTGTAGTTCTAGACTAAATATCAACATGATCTTGTGAGTTCTATACTAAATATCAACATGATCTTATTGTAGTTCTAGACTAAATATCGACACGATCTTACTGTAGTTCTAGACTAAATATCGATACGATCTTACTGTAGTTCTAGACTAAATATCGACAAGATCTTACTGTAGTTCTAGACTAAATATCGACATGATTGTATTGTAGTTCTAGATTGAATATCTCACGATATTACTGTAGTTCTAGACTAAATATTGACATGATCTCACTGTAGTTCTAGACTAAATATCAACATGATCTTACTGTAAATCTAGACTAAATATCAACATGATCTTACTGTAGCTCGAGACTAAAGTAGCTCTAGACTAAATATCAACATTATCTTACTGTAGTTCTAGACTAAATATCAACATGATCTTACTGTAGTTCTAGACTAAATATCAACATTATCTTACTGTAGTTCTAGACTAAATATCAACATGATCTTACTGTAGTTCTAGACTAAACATCGACACGATCTTACTGTAGTTCTAGACTAAATATCGACATGGTCTTACTGTAGATCTAGACTAAATATCAACATTATCTTACTGTAGTTCTAGACTAAATATCGACATGGTCTTACTGTAGATCTAGACTAAATATCAACATTATCTTACTGTAGTTTTAGACTAAATATCGATACGATCTTACTGTAGTTCTAGACTAAATATCGACAAGATCTTACTGTAGATCTAGACTAAATATCGACGTGATCATATTGTAGTTCTAGATTAAATATCGACATGATATTACTGTAGTTCTAGACTAAATATCGACATGATCTCACTGTAGTTCTAGACTAAATATCAACATGATCTTACTGTAGTTCTAGACTAAATATCGACATGATCTTACTGTAGTTCTAGATTAAATATCGACATGATCTTACTGTAGTTCTAGATTAAATATCGACATGATCTTACTGTAGTTATAGACTAAATATCAACACGATCTTACAGTAGTTTTAGACTAAACATCCACATGATCTTACTGTAGTTCTAGACTAAATATCGATCATCTTATCTTACTGTAGTTCTAGACTAAATATCGATACGATCTTACTGTAGTTCTAGACTAAATATCGACAAGATCTTACTTTAGTTCTAGACTAAATATCGGCGTGATCGTTGTAGTTCTATACTAAATATCGACGATCTTACTGTAGTTCTAGACTAAATATCGATCGATCTTACTGTAGTTCTAGACTAAATATCGACAGATCTTACTGTAGTTCTAGACTAAATATCGACATGATTGTATTGTAGTTCTAGATTGAATATCGACACGATATTACTGTAGTTCTAGACTAAATATTGACATGATCTCACTGTAGTTCTAGACTAAATATCAACATGATCTTACTGTAGATCTAGACTAAATATCAACATGATCTTACTGTAGTTCTAGACTAGATATCGACATGATCTTTCTGTAGTTCTAGACTAAATATTGACATGATCTTACTGTAGATCTAGACTAAATATCGACATGATCTTACTGCAGTTCTAGACTAAATATCAACACGATCTTACTGTAGTTTTAGACTAAACATCCACATGATCTTACTGTAGTTCTAGACTAAATATCGATACAATCTTACTGTAGTTCTAGACTAAATATCGACGTAATCGTATTGTAGTTCTAGATTAAATATCGATATTACTGTATTTCTAGACTAAATATTGACATGATATCATAGTACTTCTAGACTAAATATCCACATGATCTTACTGTAGCTCTAGACTAAATATCCACATGATCTTACTGTAGCTCTAGACTAAATATCAACATTATCTTACTGTAGTTCTAGACTAAATATCGTCACGATCTTACTATAGATCTAGACTAAATATCAACATTATCTTACTGTAGTTCTAGACTAAATATCGACGTGATCATATTGTAGTTCTAGATTAAATATCGACACAATATTACTGTAGTTCTAGACTAAATATCGACATGATCTCACTGTAGTTCTAGACTAAATATCAACATGATCTTACTGTAGTTCTAGACTAAATATCGACATGATCTTACGGTAGTTCTAGACTAAATATCGACATGATCTTACAGTAGTTTTAGACTAAATATCAACACGATTTTACAGTAGTTTTAGACTAAACATTGACATGATCTTACTGTAGTTCTAGACTAAATATCGACAAGATCTTACTGTAGTTCTAGACTAAATATCGACACAATATTACTGTAGTTCTAGACTAAATATCGACATGATCTCACTGTAGTTCTAGACTAAATATCAACATGATCTTACTGTAGTTCTAGACTAAATATCAACATTATCTTACTGTAGTTCTAGACTAATTATCGACATGATCTTACTGTAGTTCTAGACTAAATATCAAGTGATCATTGTAGTTCTAGATTAAATATGGAAACGATATTACTGTAGTTCTAGACTAAATATCAACATGATCTTACTTTAGTTCTAAACTAAATATCATCACGATCTTACTGTAGATCTAGACTAAATATCAACATTATCTTACTGTAGTTCTAGACTAAATATTGACATGATCTTACTGTAGTTCTACACTAAATATCAACATTATCTTACTGTAGCTCTAGACTAAATATTGACATGATCTCACAGTAGTTCTAGACTAAATATCCACATGATCTTACTGTAGCTCTAGACTAAATATCCACATGATCTTACAGTAGCTCTAGACTAAATATCAACATTATCTTACTGTAGTTATAGACTAAATATCAACACGATCTTACTGTAGTTTTAGACTAAACATCCACATGATCTTACTGTAGTTCTAGACTAAATATCGACATGATCTTACTGTAGTTCTAGACTAAATATCGAAGTGATCGTATTGTAGTTCTAGATTAAATATGGAAACGATATTACTGTAGTTCTAGACTAAATATCAACATGATCTTACTGTAGTTCTAGACTAAATATCATCACGATCTTACTGTAGATCTAGACTAAATATCAACATTATCTTACTGTAGTTCTAGAATAAATATCGACCTGATCTTACTGTAGTTCTAGACTAAATATCGACATGATCTTACTGTAGTTCTACACTAAATATCAACATTATCTTACTGTAGCTCTAGACTAAATATCGATACGATCTACAAACAACAACAACAAATTAAGCTCAGATGAGCTTTATTTGTCACATACACAATTATACAGAGTATAATGAGGAGTGAAATGTGTTCTCTGAATTTAACCCATCCAAGTGCACACACACCTGGAGCAGTGGGCAACCGACATTCGGGAGCAGTTTGGGGATCGGTGGCTTGCTCAAGGGCAGTCGTGGACACTTCCTGCCAGAGCTGGGATTCGAACTCACAACTTTGGGTTACATCGGGTTTCAAGTCCAACGCTCTATCCATTAGACATGATCTCACTGTAGTTCTAGACTAAATATCAACATGATCTTTCTGTAGTTCTAGACTAAATATCGTCAAGATCTTACTGTAGTTCTAGACTAAATATCAACATGATCTTACTGTAGTTCTAGACTAAATATCGACATGATCTTACTGTAGTTCTAGACTAAATATCAACACGATCTTACTGTAGTTTTAGACTAAACATCACATGATCTTACTGTAGTTCAAGACTAAATATCGACACGATCTTACTGTAGTTCTAGACTAAATATCGGCGTGATCATATTGTAGTTCTAGATTAAATATCGACACAATATTACTGTAGTTCTAGACTAAATATTGACATGATCTCACAGTAGTTCTAGACTAAATATCCACATGATCTTACTGTAGTTCTAGACTAAATATCGACATGATCTTACTGTAGTTCTAGACTAAATACCATCACGATCTTACTGTAGATCTAGACTAAATATCAACATGACCTTACTGTAGTTCTAGATTAAACATCTACATGATCTTACTGTAGTTCTAGACTAAATATCGACATGATCTTACTGTAGTTCTAGACTAAATATCGACGTGATCGCATTGTAGTTCTAGACAAAATATCGACACGATCTTACTGTAGTTCTAGAATCAATATCGACATGACCTTACTGTATTTCTAGACTAAATATCCACATGATCTTACTGTAGTTCTAGACTAAATACCGATGCGATCTTACTGTAGTTCTAGACTAAATATCAACATTATCTTACTGTAGTTCTAGACTAAATATCAACATGATCTTACTGTAGTTCTAGACTAAACATCGTCACGATCTTACTGTAGATCTAGACTAAATATCGACATGGTCTTACTGTAGATCTAGACTAAATATCAACATTATCTTACTGTAGTTCTAGACTAAATATCGACATGGTCTTACTGTAGATCTAGACTAAATATCAACATTATCTTACTGTAGTTCTTTAGACTAAATATCGATGATCTTACTGTAGTTCTAGACTAAATATCGACAAGATCTTACTGTAGTTCTAGACTAAATATCGACGTGATCATATTGTAGTTCTAGATTAAATATCGACATGATATTACTGTAGTTCTAGACTAAATATCGATGATCTCAAATATCAACATGATCTTACTGTAGTTCTAGACTAAATATCGACATGATCTTACTGTAGTTCTAGATTAAATATCGACATGATCTTACTGTAGTTCTAGATTAAATATCGACATGATCTTACTGTAGTTCTAGACTAAATATCAACACGATCTTACAGTAGTTTTAGACTAAACATCCACATGATCTTACTGTAGTTCTAGACTAAATATCGATCATGATCTTACTGTAGTTCTAGACTAAATATCGATACGATCTTACTGTAGTTCTAGACTAAATATCGACAATGATCTTACTGTAGTTCTAGACTAAATATCGACTTGATCGTATTGTAGTTCTAGATTAACATCTACACGATATTACTGTAGTTCTAGACTAAATATTGACATGATCTCACTGTAGTTCTAGACTAAATATCAACATGATCTTACTGTAGTTCTAGACTAAATATCAACATTATCTTACTGTAGTTCTAGACTAAATATCGACATGATCTTACTGTAGTTCTAGACTAAATATCGACAGATCTTACTGTAGTTCTAGACTAAATATCGACATGATTGTATTGTAGTTCTAGATTGAATATCGACAACGATATTACTGTAGTTCTAGACTAAATATTGACATGATCTCACTGTAGTTCTAGACTAAATATCAACATGATCTTACTGTAGTTCTAGACTAAATATCAACATGATCTTACTGTAGTTCTAGACTAAATATTGACATGATCTTACTGTAGTTCTAGACTAAATATCGACATGATCTTACTGTAGTTCTAGACTAAATATCACACGATCTTACTGTAGTTCTAGACCAAACATCCACATGATCTTACTGTAGTTCTAGACTAAATATCGACACAATCTTACTGTAGTTCTAGACTAAATATCCGTAATCGTTTGTAGTTCTAGATTAAATATCGATATTACTGTAGTTCTAGACTAAATATTGACATGATCTCACAGTACTTCTAGACTAAATATCCACATGATCTTACTGTAGCTCTAGCCTAAATATCCACATGATCTTACTGTAGCTCTAGACTAAATATCAACATTATCTTACTGTAGTTCTAGACTAAATATCGTCACGATCTTACTATAGATCTAGACTAAATATCAACATTATCTTACTGTAGTTCTAGACTAAATATCGACGTGATCATATTGTAGTTCTAGATTAAATATCGACACAATATTACTGTAGTTCTAGACTAAATATCGACATGATCTCACTGTAGTTCTAGACTAAATATCAACATGATCTTACTGTAGTTCTAGACTAAATATCGACATGATCTTACGGTAGTTCTAGACTAAATATCGACATGATCTTACAGTAGTTTTAGACTAAATATCAACACGATTTTACAGTAGTTTTAGACTAAACATCCACATGATCTTACTGTAGTTCTAGACTAAATATCGACAAGATCTTACTGTAGTTCTAGACTAAATATCGACACAATATTACTGTAGTTCTAGACTAAATATCGACATGATCTCACTGTAGTTCTAGACTAAATATCAACATGATCTTACTGTAGTTCTAGACTAAATATCAACATTATCTTACTGTAGTTCTAGACTAATTATCGACATGATCTTACTGTAGTTCTAGACTAAATATCAAAGTGATCATTGAGTTCTAGATTAAATATGGAAACGATATTACTGTAGTTCTAGACTAAATATCAACATGATCTTACTTTGGTTCTAAACTAAATATCATCACGATCTTACTGTAGATCTAGACTAAATATCAACATTATCTTCTTACTGTAGTTCTAGACTAAATATCGACATGATCTTACTGTAGTTCTACACTAAATATCAACATTATCTTTGTAGCTCTAGACTAAATATTGACATGATCTCACAGTAGTTCTTAGACTAAATATCCACATGATCTTACTGTAGCTCTAGACTAAATATCCACATGATCTTACAGTAGCTCTAGACTAAATATCAACATTATCTTACTGTAGTTATAGACTAAATATCAACACGATCTTACTGTAGTTTTACTAGAAACATCCACATGATCTTACTGTAGTTCTAGACTAAATATCGACATGATCTTACTGTAGTTCTAGACTAAATCGAGATCGTATTGTAGTTCTAGATTAAATATGGAAACGATATTACTGTAGTTCTAGACTAAATATCAACATGATCTTACTGTAGTTCTAGACTAAATATCATCACGATCTTACTGTAGTTCTACACTAAATATCAACATTATCTTACTGTAGCTCTAGACTAAATATCGATACGATCTACAACAAATTCTGTAGTTCTAGACTAAATATCAACATGATCTTACTGTGGTTCTAGACTAAATATCGTCAAGATCTTACTGTAGTTCTAGACTAAATATCAACATGATCTTACTGTAGTTCTAGACTAAATATCGACATGATCTTACTGTAGTTCTAGACTAAATATCAACATGATCTTACTGTAGTTCTAGACTAAACATCCACATGATCTTACTGTAGTTCTAGACTAAATATCGATACGATCTTACTGTAGTTCTAGACTAAATATCAAGATCTTACTGTAGTTCTAGACTAAATATCAACATGATCTTACTGTAGTTCTAGACTAAATATCGACATGATCTTACTGTAGTTCTAGACTAAATATCAACATGATCTTACTGTAGTTCTAGACTAAATATCGATGCTAGTTCTAGACTAAATATCGACAAGATCTTACTGTAGTTCTAGACTAAATATCGACATGATTGTATTGTAGTTCTAGATTGAATATCGACACGATATTACTGTAGTTCTAGACTAAATATTGACATGATCTCACTGTAGTTCTAGACTAAATATCAACATGATATTACTGTAAATCTAGACTAAATATCAACATGATCTTACTGTAGCTCGAGACTAAAGTAGCTCTAGACTAAATATCAACATTATCTTACTAGTTCTAGACTAAATATCAACATGATCTTACTGTAGTTCTAGACTAAATATCAACATGATCTTACTGTAGTTCTAGACTAAATATCGATACGATCTTACTGTAGTTCTAGACTAAATATCGATACGATCTTACTGTAGTTCTAGACTAAATATCGACAAGATCTTACTTTAGTTCTAGACTAAATATCGACGTGATCGTATTGTAGTTCTAGATTCAATATCGACACGATATTACTGTAGTTCTAGACTAAATATTGACATGATCTCACTGTAGTTCTAGACTAAATATCAACATGATCTTACTGTAGCTCTAGACTAAATATCAACATTATCTTACTGTAGTTCTAGACTAAATATCGATAAGATCTTACTGTAGTTCTAGACTAAATATCAACATGATCTTATTGTAGTTCTATACTAAATATCAACATGATCTTATTGTAGTTCTATACTAAATATCGACACGATCTTACTGTAGTTCTAGACTAAATATCGATACGATCTTACTGTAGTTCTAGACTAAATATCGATCTTACTGTAGTTCTAGACTAAATATCGACATGATTGTATTGTAGTTCTAGATTGAATATCGACACGATATTACTGTAGTTCTAGACTAAATATTGACATGATCTCACTGTAGTTCTAGACTAAATATCAACATGATCTTACTGTAAATCTAGACTAAATATCAACATGATCTTACTGTAGCTCGAGACTAAAGTAGCTCTAGACTAAATATCAACATTATCTTACTGTAGTTCTAGACTAAATATCAACATGATCTTACTGTAGTTCTAGACTAAATATCAACATTATCTTACTGTAGTTCTAGACTAAATATCAACATGATCTTACTGTAGTTCTAGACTAAACATCGTCACGATCTTACTGTAGATCTAGACTAAATATCGACATGGTCTTACTGTAGATCTAGAGTAAATATCAACATTATCTTACTGTAGTTCTAGACTAAATATCGACATGGTCTTACTGTGATCTAGACTAAATATCAACATTATCTTACTGTAGTTTTAGACTAAATATCGATGATCTTACTGTAGTTCTAGACTAAATATCGACAAGATCTTACTGTAGATCTAGACTAAATATCGGACGTGATCATATTGTAGTTCTAGATTAAATATCATGATATTACTGTAGTTCTAGACTAAATATCGACATGATCTCACTGTAGTTCTAGACTAAATATCAACATGATCTTACTGTAGTTCTAGACTAAATATCGACATGATCTTACTGTAGTTCTAGATTAAATATCGACATGATCTTACTGTAGTTCTAGATTAAATATCGACATGATCTTACTGTAGTTATAGACTAAATATCAACACGATCTTACAGTAGTTTTAGACTAAACATCCACATGATCTTACTGTAGTTCTAGACTAAATATCGATACGATCTTACTGTAGTTCTAGACTAAATATCGATACGATCTTACTGTAGTTCTAGACTAAATATCGACAAGATCTTACTTTAGTTCTAGACTAAATATCGACGTGATCGTATTGTAGTTCTAGATTCAATATCGACACGATATTACTGTAGTTCTAGACTAAATATTGACATGATCTCACTATAGTTCTAGACTAAATATCAACATGATCTTACTGTAGCTCTAGACTAAATATCAACATTATCTTACTGTAGTTCTAGACTAAATATCGATAAGATCTTACTGTAGTTCTAGACTAAATATCAACATGATCTTATTGTAGTTCTATACTAAATATCGACACGATCTTACTGTAGTTCTAGACTAAATATCGATACGATCTTACTGTAGTTCTAGACTAAATATCGACAAGATCTTACTGTAGTTCTAGACTAAATATCGACATGATTGTATTGTAGTTCTAGATTGAATATCGACACGATATTACTGTAGTTCTAGACTAAATATTGACATGATCTCACTGTAGTTCTAGACTAAATATCAACATGATCTTACTGTAGATCTAGACTAAATATCAACATGATCTTACTGTAGTTCTAGACTAGATATCGACATGATCTTTCTGTAGTTCTAGACTAAATATTGACATGATCTTACTGTAGATCTAGACTAAATATCGACATGATCTTACTGCAGTTCTAGACTAAATATCAACATGATCTTACTGTAGTTTTAGACTAAACATCCACATGATCTTACTGTAGTTCTAGACTAAATATCGACACAATCTTACTGTAGTTCTAGACTAAATATCGACGTAATCGTATTGTAGTTCTAGATTAAATATCGATATTACTGTAGTTCTAGACTAAATATTGACATGATATCATAGTACTTCTAGACTAAATATCCACATGATCTTACTGTAGCTCTAGACTAAATATCCACATGATCTTACTAGCTCTAGACTAAATATCAACATTATCTTACTGTAGTTCTAGACTAAATATCGTCACGATCTTACTATAGATCTAGACTAAATATCAACATTATCTTACTGTAGTTCTAGACTAAATATCGTGATCATATTGTAGTTCTAGATTAAATATCGACACAATATTACTGTAGTTCTAGACTAAATATCGACATGATCTCACTGTAGTTCTAGACTAAATATCAACATGATCTTACTGTAGTTCTAGACTAAATATCATGATCTTCACGGTAGTTCTAGACTAAATATCAACGATCTTACAGTAGTTTTAGACTAAATATCAACACGATTTTACAGTAGTTCTAGACTAACATATCGACATGATCTTACTGTAGTTCTAGACTAAATATGACTAAGATCTTACTGTAGTTCTAGACTAAATATCAACATGATCTTACTGTAGTTCTAGACTAAATATCAACATGATCTTACTGTAGTTCTAGACTAAATATCAACATTATCTTACTGTAGTTCTAGACTAATTATCGACATGATCTTACTGTAGTTCTAGACTAAATATCGTTCTAGACTAAATATCAACATGATCTTACTGTAGTTCTAGACTAAATATCATCACATGATCTTACTGTAGTTCTAGACTAAATATCAACATTATCTTACTGTAGTTCTAGACTAAATATCGACATGATCTTACTGTAGTTCTAGACTAAATATCAACATTATCTTACTGTAGTTCTAGATTAAATATGACATGATCTCACTGTAGTTCTAGACTAAATATCAACATGATCTTACTGTAGTTCTAGACTAAATATCCACATGATCTTACTGTAGATCTAGACTAAATATCAACATTATCTTACTGTAGTTATAGACTAAATATCAACACGATCTTACTGTAGTTTTAGACTAAACATCCACATGATCTTACTGTAGTTCTAGACTAAATATCGACATGATCTTACTGTAGTTCTAGACTAAATATCAGTGATCGATTGTAGTTCTAGATTAAATATGGAAACGATATTACTGTAGTTCTAGACTAAATATCAACATGATCTTACTGTAGTTCTAGACTAAATATCATCACGATCTTACTGTAGATCTAGACTAAATATCAACATTATCTTACTGTAGTTCTAGAATAAATATCGACCTGATCTTACTGTAGTTCTAGACTAAATATCGACATGATCTTACTGTAGTTCTACACTAAATATCAACATTATCTTACTGTAGCTCTAGACTAAATATCGATACGATCTACAAACAACAACAACAAATTAAGCTCAGATGAGCTTTATTTGTCACATACACAATTATACAGAGTATAATGAGGAGTGAAATGTGTTCTCTGAATTTAACCCATCCAAGTGCACACACACCTGGAGCAGTGGGCAACCGACATTGCGGCGCCCGGGGAGCAGTTTGGGGATCGGTGGCTTGCTCAAGGGTCTCACCTCAGTCGTGGACACTTCCTGCCAGAGCTGGGATTCGAACTCACAACTTTGGGTTACATCGGGTTTCAAGTCCAACGCTCTATCCATTAGGCCACGACTGACATGATCTCACTGTAGTTCTAGACTAAATATCAACATGATCTTACTGTAGTTCTAGACTAAATATCGTCAAGATCTTACTGTAGTTCTAGACTAAATATCAACATGATCTTACTGTAGTTCTAGACTAAATATCGACATGATCTTACTGTAGTTCTAGACTAAATATCAACACGATCTTACTGTAGTTTTAGACTAAACATCCACATGATCTTACTGTAGTTCAAGACTAAATATCGACACGATCTTACTGTAGTTCTAGACTAAATATCGACGTGATCGTATTGTAGTTCTAGATTAAATATCGACACAATATTACTGTAGTTCTAGACTAAATATTGACATGATCTCACAGTAGTTCTAGACTAAATATCCACATGATCTTACTGTAGCTCTAGACTAAATATCCACATGATCTTACTGTAGTTCTAGACTAAATATCGACATGATCTTACTGTAGTTCTAGACTAAATATCATCACGATCTTACTGTAGATCTAGACTAAATATCAACATGACCTTACTGTAGTTCTAGATTAAACATCTACATGATCTTACTGTAGTTCTAGACTAAATATCGACATGATCTTACTGTAGTTCTAGACTAAATATCGACGTGATCGCATTGTAGTTCTAGACAAAATATCGACACGATCTTACTGTAGTTCTAGAATCAATATCGACATGACCTTACTGTATTTCTAGACTAAATATCAACATGCATTTACTAATCTCACCTGCAAAAAAGCACATTCATGCTTTTCAAACATTCAAGCATGTTTTCCCAGAGCCCATGTTAGCAAATAAATCGGAAGCAGGAGCAGCATGTCATAGCGTTGCATTAGCTGTGGGTGCTGCTCCATTAAAGTGCTCCTATTATGGATTTTTGAAGATGATCTTTCATGCAGTAGTAAGTAAATCAGCTATAATGAAGTGTTTGTCTCTCAATAGAAAGTGTCGACTCTGAATTATTGAAATCTGAAGTCGTTTTTAAAATGAATCCCTGTTTGACGTCAACATGAAACATTAGCATATTCCTCACCCACTTGTTGGTCTTTTCACGTTGGTCTGAATGAAAATGCAATTCATTCTTTGCCACTAGGTGCCGCTTTTGGATCGTTAAAATATCTGTTTTCCTGGTAACGCTGTAAACAAAGTAAAACTGCGCTCTGTTTTAAATTAAATCGACCAATCACAGCAGATTAGCATCATGCAAAGGAGGGGTTTGGAAAAATGAATCCGTGAGCAAATCGTTTGGGAGTCGTTGAGCAAATAAGGTAAAAATAAATGCACATTGTAAGACAATGAAAGTGTTTTTTGACCTTGCATGCATGTCAACCTGTTGATTCCTACAAATTTGAACCTTTCATAACCCATAATAGGGGCACTTTAAAATGACAGTGCAATCTACATGATTCAACAAAGAATTACCAATTGCACAAAATAAGCTTTTATTTATAACAGCCCTTTAGCCTTGAAGTAACACACCCATTGTTTTAAATCTGTCCAGCCTGGAGAAGGTAACTGCCCACATGACGTGGGGGGAAAACACCACTTATTAATTTGTTCCTTCATTTTAGTTGAATCATAGCTCAATTAAAATGAGAGAACAAATTACTAGAACACGATCACGATTATTCGAGAGAACAAATTCCTAATCTCTAGCTATATTCTCTTCCCATGTGCTCATAACACACGGTGACTCTTCACATCTTACCACTCAAGGGTTTAGGTCGCATGTAAATTGCGTGTAATTTAGATGCAAATGTGGTCTTCCTCCTCGTAAATAAGACAGTGTTACGGAGGAAGCCTTACATTGATAATCAGCATGGAAATCGGTCCCAACAGCTGCAGTACATTTTGTATTCACAGCAAGGTGTAAATGGGAAAGGGCCGATGGAACACAGCAAGGCCACACACACATACACACACAGAGGTTGGCGCAGTCTTTATGAGCTATTATTTTTATGGCAATGAAAGTAAAAGCAGGTTGAAGTGAGCCACTCTAACCTTGATGTGACTGACTCTGACCTGAATGAGAGCATGAGAAAAACATCTCTGGGCTGCAATTAGTGGCTACACTGAGTCAGGCGTGCATCAGCGCAGGTGAGATGCGAAGCTCTCCTCCAGACCAGGTAAGTGACAGCAATGTGCAACGGAGGGAATATAAGGCCCGGATCTGCTGAAGGACACATGGATGTCTCTGGACAGCGCAGCAAACCAAACTGACAAAGAAAAGGCTTTTTCTCATGAAACAGCTGTGCGGTGACCAACAGCGTCCTCTCGCAGAAGGCGAGGTGGCTGTAATTGAGTTGTAAATACGATGTGGCTCTTTTGGCCCCGTGTCAGTGTCCAGTGCCGCCCGCCTTCTGCCCACAGCAACGGCACCGCTCCCCGTTCCCCGTTCCCCCAAAGCCGGGTCCCGCACTGACAGATGCGCCGATCGTCTTGGACAGAGTGAATATGTAGCAGGATCTTACTGGCTCTCTGCTCACAGGCTGCCACATTCGCTCAGCGTCAGCCTCCAAACTAGCAATTAACTCCACAGCCCCACTCGGCCCTCCTGTGCCCTGCGGCGGACTGACCCGCCCCCACAGCACCGATACGAGGATCAAACGCCTCGAACGCAGACCTGATGAAGACTGCAGATGTGAGTGAATGAGGAAGATCTGCAGCAATATCTGAACAAACCACAGGACAACACAGGAATCAGCCTTTCCACAACCCAATATATTCACTTATATACTAATACCAACTAACATTTATATCTGGTAGTTACGTTGAAAAGCATCTCAGTGAACAAGAAATGTTCTCAGAACTTTGGATGACATTCTGACAAGGTTATGAACAAACATTCTTCAAGCAACATCGAAGTTATCTGGTCTATAATAAGATTCTCAAACCATTAGCATAAAGACATCACATATACATTGTTTATGGAGCATTTTGTCCAAAAGGTTTTACTTGGATTTCTTTCTAACTTTTTTTAAAATGTAACTACATGTTTCAGGATGTTCAGGATAATTCAAAAGTAACATTTCCTTTTTGTCTGCAAAATTATAATATTGAATATTCTCTTAATGTTTCCAAAATGATACAATGTTACATTCCGTCAACGTTACAAAATTATAAACTGGAATATTCTCTTAACGTTTGCAAAATGATACAATGTAACATTCCCTTAACGTTTACAAAATTATAAACTGGAATATTCTCTTAACGTTTGCAAAATGATAAAATGGAATATTCTCTTAATATTTGCAAAATGATACAATGTAACATTCCCTTAACATTTACAAAATTATAAACTGGAATATTCTCTTAATGTTTGCAAAATGATAAAATGGAATGTTCCTCAACTTCTGCATGAGTAAAATAAAAATAACGTTTTAAAACGTAAAACTGGTAAACAAAACCAAAAAAGGTATAACCTGATTGCCCTGTAAGTCGCTTTGGATAAAAGCGTCTGCTAAATGCATAACTTTAAATGTAAAAAAAACTTAATCCTTCAGAGAACATTCATAAATAATGTTTTCATAACTTATTGGGAAAGTTAGAAAAACATTCTACGAAACATTTTTTGTTAGCTGGGATGACACTGATGTATCTGCGTCACAAAGTAAATACAGTATATCTAGATCTATATCCAGAGAATCATTAACACCTTCATAATATACCGTCCAGCCCTTACCATGCATTATAAACAAACAGTAACAGCATATGACTTTCTGTAGAGCTGATTTAAACTATGGACGCAAACCTACTGTGAAAATAGTTACACTAATAAATCTGATATGACTGCACATGCATATTCCTCAGTTTCATCGATTGTGTTTGAATGACCCGTCATTTACAAACATCATTATTTTAACCTCTCCTATCTTATATGAACTGCACTAATGTTTAGAAGCTGAAAGAAACAAAGAGGCCAGACTGAACGTTTTGATGTCAGATCAGAAGTGTTTGGTGTCTCGTGTCTGGATTTTCGTGCATGTTTTAGCAAATAATCAGTCATTTGAGGAGCATCAGGTCAGTTCAGTAGCTCTTCTGAGTGTGCTCAGGACAGCCGTGGTGAAGCCGTTTTTCCACCGAGGGCTATTCGCAGCTCGGCTCCTGTATCACTAGTGCTGGAGGAGGTTAGAAGCTGACAGCAGTAATTACGCCAGCATGAGCGCTGATCTTCCACCTTGGGAAAGATGACACACACTTTCAGCTCCGCAGGGTTCACGCCGCTCTAATGAGAACTCAAGCTCCAGTCCCTTTCACCTTCACCGGGCACTAATTAATGCATCGAACCCTACACGCATTCCCTGAGTCTCCATTTATGAAAGCTCTCTTGTGCATATGCATATGGTTGTGTGTGCTTGAGAAATGGGCTGATTTGTGTCGTCTGGTAAACGAACGCGCTGCATCAGGCTTTCGTGACATCACTCATTAAGGAAGTTTATATTGCCGTGTTTATGTTCTGTAGTTGCTGAACAAAAGCCTAAATGAGGCGAGCTGGAGAACTTGAAAGGCGACCCTAAACAGATCATGATGTTTGTCCTGCTATTACGCTACTTTGCTCGTTAGACCGATAAATTTGAAGCATAGCAGTCTGGGTTGGCCTTATTATTAAATGTGCAGAGAAGCTGAGGTTCAGGGACAAGATAGAAGGATAGGCATTCTCCCTTAAAACGCCACGAGGCAACAAGGAAATGTGCAAGATGATGGCGAAAGAACCTGGCTTAGCCAAAGATCTTTAGCACTTTTAACTTAAATCTGCAAACAAGCTCTCGGCGAAGCCTCCGGGGAGTGATGTCATTGAGCGTAAGCCGAAGAGCACAATGAAGAGGGTGTTTCATTAGCTCTAACATGCCTGACGTTCATGGGTTTACTCTAAACCGCTGCTCTTTAGTGAAAAGAAACTGCATTAAATGCTTCAAAGTTTGAAACAATGAGGCCAGGGCGAAAGTTTAACGACAAGAATCAACAGAGTCCATTGTCCTGCTTCAGCAAAAGTCCCACTCTGCTCAAAAGATTAATGAAGGGTGACAGATGGACGGAAAAAAGAATCACTTATATCTCAGAAGGCACAGAAATCCTCATGATCATACAATTCAAACAACTGAGCTCTGTTTTAACACCGTCCATCATATCACCAACCAAACATTCATTTAATTTTTACAGGAGGAAACCAGAAGGATTTGAAGAGATACTTATGTATGGGATTTACATAATTACATGTAATGAGGCTTTCAGTGTAAATGCATGCAACAGAATCTCACACACTGAGGAAGTTCAGATTGATATCTAATGGATACACTTTATTTCAAGTCCACTGAAGACGTTATACTAACTATAAGTAACTTTGCAAGTCCACCTGCAGGCAGTGTTGGGGAAAGTTACTTTTAAAAATAATGCATTACAATATTGCATTATGTCATAAAAAGTTACTCTATATGGAAACAATTAATTACGTTCTTTGCATTACTTTTTATCACCTGGTTTGGGCTTGCTTATTTGTTTTTTAATAACAGCAAAAACTGTATTGTTGTATTTTTGACTACTGTAGGGGACCTTTCACACTGAAATCTGGATGGAGGAGTGCCTCGATTTCTCTCAACACAGGGACAAGAGAGCTGTCAGTGAATAAGTTGGAAAACAAAGTAACTTTACACTGACTACAGGTAACTCATTTAACTATTGGTAGATTGTTAGGTTAGGTTAGGGTTAGTACATGTGGTTGCAAAGTTACACATAGTCAGTAGAAAATAATTTCTAGAGTTTTTTTTGTTCCATTTTGAGTCACTGCCATTCCTCTCTAATAATGTTTTCGGATATAAACTTCAACATGTCGATAAAAGACTGTGTAAAGCAACAATGTGTAAATCTTTGAACTTGAATTCTTTCAAAGACAATTGCACTCTCAGAAATAAAGGTACAAAAGCTGTCACTGGGGCGGGACTTTTTCAAAAGGTCACTTTTTGTACACTTTTGTACCTATTAGGTACACTTTTGTACCTATTAGGTTCAAATATGGACACTCTAAGTACTAACATGGATTGTTAAGTTACCGCCCCAGTGACAGCATTTGTACCTTGATTTCTGAAAGTGTGGGAAATGGAACAAAAACTCTAGAAATTACTTTCTACTGACTATATGTTTGTACCTAAAGGGTCCATTTTGGTACCTTAAAGATACATATTAGTACTTAAAGTGTCCATATTTGAACCTTTTGAAAAGGTACTGCCCCAGTGAAAGCTTTTGTACCTTTACTTCTGAGAGTGCAATTGTCTTTGAAAGAATTCAAGTTCAAAGATTTACACATTGTTGCTTTACACAGTCTTTTATCGACATGTTGAAGTTTATATCCGAAAACATTATTAGAGAGGAATGGCAGTGACTCCTCACAGTACTGTAAGCATTGCTAATAGCGCCGCACCAGATGCTGATATGGGAGATGATGTCAGCATCTGGCTCCTAATCGCCGAGCAGAGGTGAAAGGTCATCTTCTCACGCCGGGCCGTCACCTCATCCAGCCGAGGGAGAGTGGAGCGCGCGGGGCGAGAAATAACAACAAACCTCAGCGGCTAAAAAAGGAAAGGAGGAAGTGACTTACAATAGACGGGACCTTTGATCCATTGCTAAAGGAAAACTTCTCTTTGGGGCGTGAAGTATTAATGTGAAAGTGACTCTACCCACTGCACATTTGTTACAGCAAATAATGGATCCTAAAATTAGTACACAATAGCAGGCAGACGGGCGACACTCGCACCCTGCCTTGTGCAGGAAGGGGAGAGGGACTGATTGTATGAAAATGAGTGATTTGCCGGCACTCAGACGTGTCAGAAGTGGCGACGGGTAACGGCAGGCGAAGGTCAAGCTCCCTGCCGGTCTATTGTGAGGAGAAGGCCTTGAGGACTCTCGCTCGAGCTGCTTCTGTGCAACACAACTCCTCAGGTGTGCAATCAATCCGTGCTATGCTTATCTCATAATTTACACACGTTGCCGCCTACGTGTATGATCTCAGCCATCCGTATTCTTAAACGCTTGTTATAAACGCTTTTATCCAAAAGAGGACAATGGAAGTAATCAAAATCAACAAAGACCAACGATATGCAAGTCCTGTGACTAGTCTATACACAAAGCAAGTTTTTTTCTATTATATAATAAATAAAAAGGAAACAAATAGAATAGAAAAGGTGTAGAGCAAGTAGGGTTAGAGGCATTTTTTTGCTTTTTATTGGAAGACATGAAGAGACTTTCTACCAGCATAGCAAAAACATTTTTGAACTAAATCACTTACTCTGCCTTTAATCTTACATCATCTCTACTGCTGGACAGGTAAACTTCACCTCCTGCCAAACGAGCAGAATAAAGGAACACGCTGTATAGGGCTTTCACAGGAAAACAGATGAATCATTAAAAATGGAAGCTACTGTGAAATAAGCAGAATGTAATGGACAAATAAATAAAAAACATGTTTGTACACAGAATAAAATGGTGATATGGATGAGTGTCGGTGAATGCTGAGGTGAAGATACCAGAATATCAGCAGATACACTCAAACATCTTCACTACAACCCGCCAAAATAAAAGTTTCATTTTACTTAAATTCTGACAGAAATATGTTACTTTTGTTAATCATAAATTAATTTCTCAGTAATATTTTTTTTATAGTAACAAAATGACAATTTTTTAAAGAATATCACACATTTTCTAGAGGTTTAATTTTAATCTTATGTGCAGTACGTTGTTTGCCAACATATCATTGATAATAATAACAATAATAATAATAAAATAAATAGTTACATATTTGTGTGATTACATAAAAAAATATTAACTATATTTTTACAGTTTTATGCCTTTAATTGATTAACAACATTTTTGATGACAAAATAACACAGAATTTCTCAAATAATAAAACATTTTATGAGGCACTTTTATAGTAGACAAAATTAAAATTGTTAAAGCTGATAAGACATTATTTAAATTTATACAAATGTAATTATACCATTAAAACGGAATCCAGAAAAATCAAAGCAGAAAATGTAGGATAAATAAATATAATTAAAATTAAACCAATTTATTATGGACTCTAACAAAATGTGATTTTTTCGTTGCTGTTAAACTTTGAATAAAATGTTGCAAATTGTATACATTTGATGATTTTGATTAATTGGATGTGCATTTTGTTTACTAAACTTTAATTTAACTATTACAACTGAATGCATAAGTAAAAAAAAAACAGGAAACAAATCAAACTGATTAATAAGCACCCTCTGATGATGATGGCAGGGATCTAGTATGGCATCACAACACTCATTCAATGGGCAATGATACGGTAAAGAGTCTGCGTTTGTGCAAAGCAAGCCACCCTAGCAGAAATTAACTATGTTAGCAGCAAAGCTAGTGTTCTAGTAAGAAGATAGAACAGTAAACGGTAAGTAAATAGTAGTTCCACACAAATAAACCAGCCATGGCTGAGCTCAGCATTTCAGTAATAAAGTACACTGGCGTGTTTAGAGTGCAGTTTATCTGCAGTATTGCTGCTAACTTCACTTCACCGCATGCTGTTTCTTTAAAGCAGTCTGACAATTACACCATTCTGATGGAGAGAGGTTTTACAAGGCCAAGCTTTAAAAAAGTGCTCTGTTGCACATTACCATTTTCTTTTGTGGATTGAATGGAATCCTTCCCAGGTGCCGAGGTCCTCCAGCGCTGGGTTTGGGAACAGTGGGGGCCTGGCTTGCATGCTATGTTTTTTTTCCCATCAGGCATGGGTTCAGGGAACCGCGTGTGTCGCCCAAACCCGCCGCCACTGTGAAGCGCATTACCCTCACCAACAGCAGGGATTACAAGATCTAATTTCCACTGAGTCTGAAGAGCCTTTACACAACAAGAGCCCAGCTCAAGTAGCTTGTTTATGTTGGTCGACTGAGAGCTGGTAAAGCGTTTCAGTCGCGGTAACTGAAGGCTCTGGCTGCAAATGCGCTCCTTTACCAAAAAGTACTATACTTCAAGTTTATTGTATTAAGTATACTTAAGTAAAGTTCAAGAATATTTTTTAAGTATACTTGTACTCCTATACACTAAAGTACTCCTGTGGCTCAGTGGTTAGAGCATTGCGTTAGCAGCGCAAAGGTTGTGGGTTCGATTCCCAGGGAACACATGTACTGACAATACAAATGTATAGCCTGAATGCACTGTAGGTCGCTTTGGATAAAAGCGTCTGATAAATGTAAATATATGTAAGTACTCCTTGGGACTAAATTGGCCCACTTTCTAGTATATAAAAGTATACTTTTAAGTATTATTTTAGTATAACAGTAGTAAACTGAGTACACGACTAGTTTTCATCTATGTTTTTATCTTGTACTGCAACTATACTAAAAGTGAACTTATAGGTATACTAATAGTTTACTAATTAAAATACTTGTAGTAGCATTTTTAGTACACTTTGAAGTATAGTCTACTCATTTAGTAGTCTTATACTTAAAGTATACTCATACTGAAGTGAACTTTACATCATACTTTAAGTATGCTACTATGTCCATATTTAGGTATTAATTTGTATATATTTTGAATATCTGAAAACATCAACAGAAAGAACAGAGTATCTGCTTGTAAACAAACACGTTTTATTCTAGCTTCATGCATTCTGTTTTAAACACTTGAATGTGTGTAAGTTTCATAAATAAAGAAATAAACTATATTTTGAACAAAAGCTGAAATGAATTGTATTCAGAATGACGTAGATGGAGTCGATCAACACACAAAGCTTGACAGTCATTATTACTCTTCATTGGTGATATTTTATTCATAACGTTACTCAGTTATGATGCTGTTTTATGTCTGATAATGGTGTTAGATTACACGTGGAAGCATCTGTTGTTTCTAGTGATGGGTCGTTTTAATTATTCGTTCATTTTGAGTCTTTCAAGTCTTCGGGTTTTTCCGAGTTGTTCATTCATCACGTGACTGCCCCGTAAGCTAAACCTATGCAGTCTAAGAGAAAAATACTTAATAATAATAACCAACTCTTTAGTTTATTACCTTTGTTACCAGATTCAATGTTATGGAAAAGAACCATCATGACAGAAATTCACACTTTTATAAACTGCAAGAAATAAAAAAGCTACAATTTGAGACCAGAAAGCATCACGTAACTGTAAGAGCAAATAATAATAATAATCCCGTTTGTAAGGAAGCTTGCAAATTAACTAATTTCTCTATCCAATGCTGTCACGTCACGTGATGGACGAACAACTCGAAAGGTGAACTAATCAATTCTCTTTCTGGGTCATACTGCATATGTTTAGCTTATGAGGCTGTCACGTGATGAGCGAGCGACTCAAACCACTCAAACCTGAAGACATGTGAGGTGAGCTAATCTTAGTCTAAAGACCCAGGTCAACACTGAATTCATTGTTTCTGTTACTTATAGCATTATAGTTTTGTGTTGTTTGTAGTGTGATCAACGTTTGCTAAGCAGTAGATGTGTTCGAAGTAACATGTAACATTTTAATTATGTTTTTCTAAAAAGAACAAAATTAATGAAAAGATTCGTTCATTTTGCTGAACGAGACTCAAAGGTCCGAGTCGGTAAAATGATCCGAACTTCCCATCACTAGTTGTTTCTGTTTCTTCTTCACTTGTGTTGTTTTGGTAATTCTGTACAGTAGACGTGTTCTAGCGCCTCCTACCGTATAACAATGAAAACACGGATTCTAGCAGCACATATATTTAGACTTTTTCTAACTATAAGTCAAGAATACTTAAATGTAATTTTAAGTATATTTCTGAGAAGTACATTCAGACTAAAAGTATACTTTACTATTTTTAGTTTAAAAGAAGTACACTAATAGCACACTTTAATAAACTTATTTTTTGTAAATATTTTATGTGAGATCAGACGACTGAAGAAACCTGATTTCACTGAACATCTGAGGAAAAGCAAATACAGTTGTTAGAGTCCCCTGTGAGCTGAATATATCAACATTACTGAAGATCTACACTGAAACCTGCACTTGGTAAAGAGATATTTCTACCTGATCCAACCCACAGAAAGTAGTTTTGGTGGTATAAATAAATGCATTTAGTGATATTAAATTACATTTTGGGCTTAATCTAGATGTTTGTGGGTTTTTTCCCAGTGTAATCTATATTAATTGGATTATAGCTAAAGAACATGAAAACCCTCAAATTGTCCCTCATTTATACGCTGAAGAAATGTAGCATCATTAATTGATAAACTGACTAATTTAGCTAATTTTGTGACTATAATTACATAAACTTAAAAATTAGTTTGTTTTAGGCAGAAAGCAGCATTTTTAAACATGGAAAAGTGAACATTATGCTTGAGTTATGTAATTAAGAGTCACTAATAAGATGTGTTTGTTCCAGGGGTTTTGCGTTCTGAAACATGGAAAAGTGAACATTACGCTTTCATTCGCCATTTAAAATG
>CM050414.1:29914151-29934151 GCA_027564155.1 Gymnocypris eckloni scoliostomus
TGTTTAAATTTGAACCAAATATAATTTGTAACTTAAAATATAATAATTAAAGGAATAGTTCTCCCAAAAAAACAATATTTCACCCTCAGGCCATCCAAAGATGTAGATGAGTTTTTCTTCAAAATGTGTCTCAGCAACGGATGCGCTGCAGTGAATGGGTGCCGTCAGAATGAGAGCTGATAAAAATGTCACAATTAATTATCTCAAGATGAATAAATGTACATTGCATTGCATTCTATTATTTAAATTTAGCGTTGTTTTTTTTCTGTTGTCAATGACCCTGTCACAAGAAACCTTTGAGGTTCCTGCCCAACAGTGGAGACCCACTGCCTTAAAGAGATAATGAGTAAATAACTACTGAGTTTTCATGTTTGGATGAGCTGTCCCTTCAAGGAAGTACACTATATTGTCAAAAGTATTGGCACCCCTTCTAATGACAGGTTTGAGTACTTTAGTAATCTCCATGAGTACAAATCTTACTGTTTAAGCATATAATGATATTCTAGGGAATCTAATTGTATAACAACAGTTTGGACTCTTTTCTATTGTAACATGACAGTGTCTCTGTGTATAAGACAAGAATCAAAGAGAAATGATGATTCAGTCAGTGTGGAAGAACTTGACTGGTCTGCAGAAAGCAGCTGAACACCTCTGGTGTGACTTTAAATGAGCCACAAACTCATCACCAAACACTAATGACTTGTACATATGGAGACAGTCATTTCATTAGAAGGGGTGCCAATACTTTTGGAAATATAGTGTAAGTAAATGTATTTTGGTGTATGGGTCGGAGCGTAGCTGACGTGCTGTGTGTGCAGGCGTAAGCTCCAGGACTGGCGGGAGTCGAGGGGCATCACGTATAAACGCCCCCCCATGCCGGTCCGTCTGGTGAGGAGGAAGACGGTTTCTGCTTTTCCTCGGCCGTTCTGGACTTCTATGGAGAATGAAGATGAGGTTCATAACATTATCTTTGCTGTGGACCGATCGCTGGATGACTGCATTAAGTTATTACAGCAGGTATTCTTAATATTATTTTATGTTGTGTTATTATTTTTAATGTGTAATTAAATGTATGCGTTTCATCCGAGACAATGCAACAAAGCAGATTCTTCAGTTTGTGTTCGAAGCAGTCTGCACACAGCTGATAATAATGAAATATATCTCACTTTTTGGCATATGCGCACAGATTATCAGTAATTTCCCTGGTCAAGAGTCAAGACATTGTGTAAGTCAGTCAGTGAATAACTGGGGTTTTTCTTGTGGTCATCGGGGAATGTGCTTTTGATTCACATCTGAGTAATGGAGTGATTGAAGACAGATGTTGGTTAATATACTTTAACACCGGGTTCCTCGATTAGTTTTCGCCGAGGGCCGAATTCTGCCAACAATAACAAGCCAAGGGCCTTGAGCAAAAGAAACAACATTTATGACACCGGTGTTGTCCGATTTCATTGGAGAATTCAAATATGAAATTTAGTCGTAAGCTTAGTTTTGGAGAATTTGATGCTTCCCATACAAAGTGATAAGAGCCGCACTTGGATGCTGGGCTCACTAACACCTCATCCAGCAGAACCTAGTTTCCCAGGAGTCTCCCGTCCAGGTCCTGACCCGCTCAGCCCTGCTTGGCTTCAGTGGGAACCGCTCTTGGGCTGCAGGGTGATGATGATGATGTGTATGATGCAGAATGTTTCTCATGCTGGATGATGCTTTCCTCACTGATCTGATGCTGTGCACAGGGTTTCCCGGTGGAGCGGGTCAGAGATGTGCTGTCTCGGGTGCCGATGGCACAGAAGTTTGCCAAGTACTGGATCTGCCAGGCCCGACTGATGGAACGAGAGGGAGACCTGGAGGTGCTGCCCATGTTTCAGGAGGCCGTCCGCGTCGTGAGAGAGGTCAGCTGCTCTTTATCTCGCACACGTGCAGGTCTTATTTCTTTATTAGCGTCGCTTTAGTCTGGAGACGCATAAGAAGAGATGATATTAGACTTTTTATTTTTATCAATTATATTAAATGTTTTATTTCAAAATAATAAATTAAGAGTAAATGTTATGTTTTTTATAGTGATGTCAAACGATTAGCGTTGTATTTTTACTGTTATTATACATCTGTTGTTTGTTCTTAGTCAAGCGCTTACAGTAACAGACATGACTTGCTCTAGTGTGTGTGTGTGTGTGTGTGTGTGTGTGTGTGTGTGTGTGTCTGTGTGTGTGTGTGTGTGTGTGAGCGTGAGTGTGTGTGTGTGTGTGTGTGTGTGTGTGTGTGTGTGTGTGTGTGTGTGTGTGTGTGTGTGTTTCTCTGTCTGTGTGTGTGTGTGTGTGTGAGCGTGAGAGAGAGAGAGTGTGTGTGTGTGTGTGTGTGTGTGTTTCTCTGTCTGGTGTGTGTGTGTGAGCGTGAGAGAGAGAGAGAGTGTGTGTGTGTGTTTCTCTGTCTGGTGTGTGTGTGTGTGTGTGTGTGTGTGTGTGTGTGTGTGTAATAAGAAATGCAAATCTCACACAGTTTATGAGTAACCAGTCTGTTTCACTCTTTGTGATATGTTTATTAACAGCCAGTGGATGAGCTACGGTCTGTGGTTTTCGAGATCCTTAAAAGGAAACAGATTCAAGGTAAAGGCATTCGATATTTCCCTCATCAAGTGCATACACTGCTTTCTTTCTTTACCAATGACTTTTAACAAACTATATAGCAGGGATTTATAGTTCACAGCTGGGTTGAAATTCATATTTTTGAATATATTTGAGACGTGTATCTTATGTTCAACAAAGGCGGCATTTTATCAAAAATAGTGGACTTAAAAAATATTAACATTAATGTGTTATTATTCATAATCTCACAATGTTTTAAATCATTCAGGTTTGTCTCTGACACCAAAAGAGTCTGTAGAGGAAGAGACGGGAGTGTGTGATGAAGAGACGGGAGTGTGTGATGAAGAGGAAGAGACGGGAGTGTGTGATGAAGAGACGGGAGTGTGTGATGAAGAGGACGAGACGGGAGTGTGTGATGAAGAGACGGGAGTGTGTGATGAAGAGACGGGAGTGTGTGATGAAGAGGAAGAGACGGGAGTGTGTGATGAAGAGGACGGCGGTGACATCATGTGCACCCCGAAACCCATCAGTGCGCTCATATCTGGAGCGAGGGGAGACTCGTCAGTCGTCAAGTATACGATCACAGCGACCCCGGGGTACGACACCTGCACACTTACTAGGGCTGACAAAACAAATTGCATTTAAAATAAAAATCCACATTTGAATGTTGTGTGTGCGTCTGGCGGCTTTATCAGCGGCGCACGAGATGTGATGACGATGTAGGTGTCGTTGCATTTTAATGATCTTCATAGCTTATGCACTAGATGCAGCGCTACTGCGTTGTTCATTCACAATACTGCAGTACAACAGAACATCAATGCATAGATGTAGTTTACATCAAAACTGAACCAGGCCGTTCACACAGAACTCATATTAATCACATGTTCTATAGAGACATCTATCTGTCTCACTCGAGGGAGACGCATGTTTAGAGAGCGTGCAAAATTAATGCAACTTTAAAAAAACACGTCTCCAGACTTTGATGTTTTTCAGCATTTTTAAATAGAAAAAACACTCTTTGTGATTGGTTTTTAGTCCTTTGTGTTACTCTATAAATACATGATGTGGTATTGTTTCTAATTGTTTAAGCAACTTAATTAATTATATATGTTTTATTAACATTATTAGAAACGTTATGCACTTTTTTCACAGATAGTTGTGTTTTTTATTGCTTTGAATGAATGTGCATTAGTAATATTTAGCACGATGCGCCCTCTTGTGGCCTCAGAAGATAAGACAAAAGAACCCCCCATCTTTGTAATACACTGATGACCAGCAGGTGGTGATGAGAAAGTCACATGATGAACCAAAGCCGCTTTTAAATATTAATATATATAGAAGGTGCACTGCATCATTCACACAAACACTAATCACCATCATAATGAGACTCATTAAACTGAAATATGCAATTAACATTAGATGTAACATACAACCCTAATAAACATAACTGATAAGAAAAAACATCAACATTTGAAATGCAATGCAGGTAATTCTGAGAAAGTCAATTTTACAGTAATTTACCGTTAACAGGTTCTTACTGTAGCATTTACAGTTTTTTACCGTTAAAATCGCGGTATGAATATTAAATGTGTCAGGATGATTATGAGTTGTTTCTGCTGCATCGTCAATGCTCTGATCACGTTCTCTGCTGTTTTAAGAGGGAAGAGGAGTCAGCGAGGAGCAGAACCGGGACGTGTGGACGGTCACGAAATCCGTTTCTTTACCCCGGTGCGGCGCTCGGTGCGGATCGAGAGAAGCGCTTCCGCCGCTACCAGCAGCTCTGCAGGACCACGAGCCCTCGGTGACCTCTCTCTGTGAGCTTGCAGCTGAGGTCAAGGTCAGAGCTCTCCTGTGTATGTGTACCGAGAGCGAGGCGCTGGCGGACCCGCGTTCACGTTGCGCTTGTTTATCCAGGAGGATGAAACATGATCACGCTCCTGGGATCTGCTGTATGGATCGGATGATGGTTTTGGTTTATGTGCTGCATCAATCTGAAGGAACAAAGCTACTTTCTGTATTTATAACTTCAGATATGATTTATTCATCGGACTCGATCTCTGCATGATTATTAAACCATATTTGAGTCAGCAATGTAATTTGTTATGTTGAAAGTGTAAAGATGTAAACAAACATTGTGTGCATGTCCTGAGCGTTGTGTTTAGATCAGATCCCATTGATGTTATGTGATATGACTTCATGCACACCTTTGCTGTTTATTAAATTTGTAAATGTTGATTTGTGAACAGTTTTTGAGGTTCTTCTGCTGCTGTACGGTCATTAAGTGTGCGCTTCGGGGATGGGGGGGCATTTTTCCCCAGGCTGGTCAAAACAAGGAGAGGAATGTCTTAAAAGAGCAGAAGTCTCTTGTTTCTGGGAATCGCGTGACGTTCAGTAAACTAATGCATATTTGAACCAAACTAGTGTTATTTTTGAAGAGAAAAACACTCGTCGAAACACGTTTAGTCTTGTGATAGAACCGTTTTATCTGCAGGAAGATGAGAAATATAAATGTGTCAAAGATGAAACGGTTTAAGCATAAAACAACACGTGTAATACTGCTTTAAAGGGGTGGTTTCTTCTAAAAATGTTAAAGTTTTCTGTTTAATTTTATTGCAATTGCTTTTCTGTGCAAAAAAATAAATCATACATTTTCCCCTGATTTACAGAAACACTAAAATTCATTCAGCGTAACATAATTACAGCAAAAATCTATTTATGACACATTAAAAGACTAATTACTTTCACCTCAGATATTAATTAGTTGTAATTTTATATTTTATAAATGTGCCACTATTCTACGTTTCGCCCATTTGTCAATAATAATTTTTTACTCATTTAAAACACAATAAAATTAAATATGCTCCTTTATTATTTTATATATTTTAATATGTACGAGTCAGAATAAGCATTTTTACATATATACTGTTACGCTGAATGACAATGTAACATTGTTTCAACCAAATGTTGACATTTATTGTTTTTGAAACCTTAAAATAGACTCTTTCGTTAGATTTAATGTGCTTTTTATGGAGATAAAATCACGTTTGTCAATCTCTTTTGATGCGGACGTCTTAACGTCTTTGACCCGTATGCAAAATATATAACAAACATACACACATGCATTGTTTTTAGAAGATGTGTGGTTGGTAAGATGTTTGTTTTCTTTCTCTTAACAAGACTGCATTCATTTAATCAACAAAAAAATGTATAGAACTGTGGAATATTAAATAATACAAAATGTAATAATTTTATTTCTGAAGCCGGCCATTGCTCCAGTGTCACATGATCCTTCAGAAATCATTTTAATATGCTCGAGAAACACTTACATGTTTTGGTGTGAATTCTTTGGTGAAGAGATTTCAAGAAACAGAATTATTATTAGAAATAATTTGGACATGTGTAAAGTTGTCTTTCTGATGAATGCAGTGACTGAGGATCAAACCCTGATAATGCTTCAAAAAAATATAAGTATGATGCAACAAGTTTAAATCAAGTAGAAGTGCTTCTTATGTTTTTCAGTGAGTAACATACGACAGAAATCTGTCGCTCGGTTAATGATGCAAGGAATTGTTTGCGGTTCACATCATCAGCGACCAAAACAGTCCATAACGTCCAAAAGTGCTCGCCTTACAGAACTGAATATTGCTCATCTATAATGAGAGCGCGATACATGCACATATATATATATATAATCCAGAATTCAATACAAGTTCAGCTCGATCAACAGCATGTGTGGCGTAATAATAAACACTTCCAGTGAAAGCAAATGGGGAGCATTTTTTGGGGAAAAGTTTTTCTTTGATCATCTTTCTCATCATCTTCTTTACAATAACGTCACAATGTGTTACAGTATTTCAGGTTCAATACCAGTTTTTGGCACAATGATTAAAGCAGTTGCAACAGAGTCAAAACCCCCCAAAATCTGGGTTACGGTAAAGTACTTCCAATGAAAGTTCATGGGAATTTAACACCTAAAATGACGTAAATGTGCACGGTCTGCTCTTGGATATTAAGTATTGATCAAATCTGAACTATACCCATGTTGTTGATATAATTGTTTTCTTCCTACACCTGTCTTTATAAACTCTCACACCCATATGAAAACATTAGAATGGTTTATTTTAATGACTCTCTCTCTCTCTCTCTCTCTCTCTCTCTCTCTCTCTCTCTCTCTCTCTCTCGCTCTCTATGTCCCTCTGTCTATGTCCCTCTCTTTCTCTGTCTATGTGTCTCTGTCTCTCTCTCTCTCTCTATCTCTCTCAATTCAATTGTCTACTCTCTCTCTCTCTCTCTATGTCCCTCTGTCTATGTCCCTCTCTCTCTCTCTCTGTCTATGTGTCTCTGTCTATGTTTCTCTCTCTCTCTATGTCCCTCTTTATATGTCCTCTCTCTCTCTCTCTGTCTATGTCTCTGTCTCTCTATGTCCCTCTCTTATATGTCCCTCTCTCTCTCTCTCTATCTCTCTCAATTCAATTGTCTCTCTCTCTCTCTCTGTCTATGTGTCTCTGTCTATGTCTCTCTCTCTCTCTCTATGTCCCTCTTTATATGTCCCTCTCTCTCTCTCTCTCTCTCTCTCTATGTCCCTCTGTCTATGTCCCTCTCTCTCTGTCTATGTCTCTGTCTATGTCCTCTCTCTCTCTCTATCTCTCTCTCTCTCTCTCTCTCTCTATGTCCCTCTGTCTATGTCCCTCTCTCTCTCTCTCTGTCTATGTGTCTCTGTCTATGTCTCTCTCTCTCTATGTCCCTCTTTATATGTCCCTCTCTCTCTCTCTCTGTCTATCTCTCTCTCTCTCTCTCTCTGTCCCTCTGTCTATGTCCTCTCTCTCTCTCTGTCTATGTGTCTCTGTCTCTCTCTCTCTCTCTATCTCTCTCAATTCAATTGTCTCTCTCTCTCTCTCTCTATGTCCCTCTCTCTCTCTCTCTGTCTATGTCCCTCTGTCTATGTCCCTCTCTCTCTCTCTCTGTCTATGTCCCTCTGTCTATGTCCCTCTCTCTCTCTGTCCCTCTTTATATGTCCCTCTCTCTCTCTCTCTCTGTCTATGTCCCTCTGTCTTAGTGCTGGGCGGTATACCGGTTCATACCGGATACCGGTGTTTATTTTTCTTACGATATGAATTTTTAAAATACCGCAATACCGGTGTCATTTAAATAACGTTTGAAACTCGACACTGTTAGAGAGGGTCTCTTTTCACTATTGCATTTTGGCGAGGATACAGCTGTATGTGTTACTAAGCGTGAAAGTTCAAACTGAAGCACTAGTAGAATGTGATGAGAGAGAAGTCATCCACAATATCCACATCGACCGCCAAATATCCAGCATCCGCTGCATCAGCTCCTGCGGCTCTCACACACACACACACACACCGTCCGCTGCATCAGCTCCTGCGGCTCTTCACACAACATTTCATCAATTTAAGACCGTAAATACGCTTACATTTCTCAAATAGTGTAATAAATGTCTTGATTTTTAGCTTGAATAGGTCTTAAATGAAGGAAAGACGAGGTGCATTCAGTCTGTTGAGGAGATGTGATCAAAGCCTGAGTGGATTAAAGCACGTTCCTCTCTCCGCTCTAAGCGTTCTGTAATCACTCCGCCCGGATCCACTCCGGTTTACATTCCCACTCACAGAGAAACTGCTCTGTGTTTTAAACGTTATCGGGATTACTGAGGGAAAGAAACATGTAGGAATCATGTAGCACACTGTTGTTGTTCTGCGGAACACCAAAATCATCCCGCCTCGGCAAACAACATAGTAACGCGAACCCGATTCACAGTCGGGTTCTTAGCAGAGAACACCGAGCAGAACTTGAATTTCGGCGCGGGATTGGCTATTAATAATAATTATACTCATTCCCACAGGTTCTGACAGAATGCATCACATTTGCACGTGCATCACTCACTCACGCTCTCAATTTCTGCGCCCACAGATCACGCGATCAGGAGACAGCTTTTAATAATTATAAGGGAGTTTGCAAATGTGATATATTGATTTAATACAAAAGATCAATAAACAAGTACTGCATGATTTTGTTCTATTTCATCAACGAAAATAGTTCAAAATAAAGTAACAGCTGAGCCGTTGTGCATCACTAAAAGCAAATTTATATGTAAAACATTAATGTCCACATGAATCTATGAATGTAATTGCACTCATGCCACCTCTGAGCCTCATTAAACTTCTGAAAATGTACGTACAAGTCAAACGTCACCTCGTATTCGGAAGGCTAATTTTTTTATCAGAATTTTTTTTTATTGATCAGAAGGTACTCCTAAATGTTTTAATTTGGAGGACAAGCGCCCTAATTACAAGAAGAAAAGCACCAGCTCTTAAACTGTGTGTGTGACTGTAGCCGTATGGCTGTGGAATGGGGTTTGGCCGAGGAAATATTTTCAGTCAAAATATATTTTTTGCTTTAACCCCTGTATTTAGTGTGGACTTTTCTACAATATTCACTCATCATGACACTAAAATATGGCATTCTAAGTCAATCTACTGCAGTTTTTCCTCAGTCAGTAGAAAATGTGGTTAACACCCGGCGGTCATGCATGAAAAAAAAAATACCGTCAGAGACCGTGAAACCGGTATAATTTAGAAAAATACCGTGATATAAATTTTTGGTCATACCGCCCAGCTCTACTCTGTCTATGTCTCTCTCTCTCTCTATGTCCCTTTGTCTATGTCCCCCTCTCTCTCTCTGTCTATGTCCCTCTGTCTATGTCCCTCTCTCTCTCTCTATGTCCCTCTGTCTATGTCTCTCTCTCTCTCTCTCTCTCTCTATGTCCCTCTGTCTATGTCTCTCTCTCTATGTCCCTCTCTCTCTATGTCCCTCTGTCTATGTCTCTCTCTCTATGTCTATGTCTCTCTCTCTCTCTCTCTATGTCCCTCTGTCTATGTCTCTCTATGTCCCTCTCTCTCTCTCTATGTCCCTCTGTCTATGTCTCTCTCTCTCTGTCCCTCTCTCTCTCTCTCTATGTCCTCTCTCTCTCTCTCTCTATGTCCCTCTATGTCCCTCTCTCTCTCTATGTCCCTCTCTCTCTCTCTCTCTCTCTCTCTCAATGTCTCTCTCTATGCCCCTCTCTCTCTCTCTATGTCCCTCTGTCTATGTCTCTCTCTCTCTATGTCCCTCTCTCTCTCTCTCTGAGCGGAAGTTGAGTGAGTGGATGCGAGTTTGGGAGCGTGGTTTGGTGTGAGTTTTTTCTCTCTTTTTCTTTTATGTTTATTGTTTTTTTGTTTAAGATAATTGGTTAAAGTGGTTTAGTTTATTGGTAGCGGCGACAACCGGTGTAACCGGGAGTCATGCCGGTTCGTGGAGCTGGAGGCGTGGGGCTGGAAACACTCACACACCGACATGCTTTTAAACTTTGTCCGACTATAGATTGTTCTGTGGAAGATTGCGCTTTGGCGGTTGGAGCGATTGTTGGTTACGATAGCATTAAATCCGCAGCTAGAATGAACAATGGAGTGGTGATTTTTGTGGATAGCTTTGATAAAGTTGCAACAATTGTTGAACAAGGTGTAGTAATTAAAGAAACCTTTGTTCAAGCGATACCGCTCGTTAATCCAGCAAAAAAGATCGTTTTGTCCCAAGTCCCTCCGTTTATTAGTAACGAAATGTTAGAGAGGGAACTTGTGAGACATGGACAGTTAATGTTGCCGATTAGATCGTTTTCTCTCGGCTGTAAATCTCCGAAATTGAGACATGTTTCATTTAGAAGGCAAGTTTTTATGATTCTGAAGAACAACAGTGAAGGGTTGAACTTGGTGCTCAAGTTTAGACTGGAGGATTATGACTACAATGTTTATGTATCCTCAGAAAAAATGAAGTGTTTTGGATGCGGAATGGAGGGTCACCTCATACGTTCCTGCCCAGAAAAAATCACCGCTGAGACTAATAATAAAAACACAGAACATGGTGAGTCAAGTAAATCTCAGAGACTAAAACAAAATGAATCAGAGTTAACAAAAATGAAACAAGTATACAAAGCCCAGAGGTTAGATGTAGTTGTTGGAGAGGATTCTGTTGAGAACAGTCCGTGTGATACTGATACTGAAAAGGAGGCCAGTGTTAGCACTCAGAAGGAAGTGGAGGAGGAAGAATGTTCTTTGGATGGAGAAAGTGAGATGATTGTAGATGACAACGCTTCCAAAGATAATGAGAGGAAAAGACAAATTAGAGACGGTTGTCAATTTTCTGTCAAAATGAAAAAGCTTCCTCTTCGTGATTGTTCTCAGACTGTTGACAGTGATGTCGAAGTGGACTCTGATGTAGATTCTTTGGCTTCCTTGCAGTCTTTGTCCCTCCCAAAAAGTGGCTACTCCATGTTGAGTATTAAGAGTTTTCTGAAGAATACTAAAGGAGCTTGAAATCTGAAAATTGAGAGTGTTTCCTGATTTACAACTTTTCATCGATTCTGTTAAGAATCTTCAAAAATGTTCTGGAAGTGAAGGAGAGAAAGGTTTCACCGATCAAGAGATTTATCGTTTAAAGAAATTTGTTTTGAAAGCTAAAAGACAATTAGAAGATGGCGAATATGATTAGTACTTTAAATTAGTTTTTTCTTTTTTTCTTTTGTGTTATGAGTGAGTTAAAAATAGGTAGTCTGAATCTAAATGGAGCTAGAGATGAAAATAAAAGGGCTTCTTTACAGACTGTGCTCCTTAAAAACTGGACATCATCTTTGTACAAGAGACTCATAGTGCTGCTGATAATGACGCCGATTGGAAGAGAGAATGGGAGGGGATGCTTTTTAAGTCATAAAACAAGTAATAGTTGTGGAGTGGGTATTCTTTTCTCCCAACGGAGCGAGGCCGTGGAGTGATGTAATCCTCAGTCCCACGGAGGAGCTTGAGTGTGAAGGAGGAGTTATTAAAGTCGATTGAAGAAATTAGAGCAACATTTACTTTACTGTATATGCTCCAACTGTTGTTATGAGAGATTGGCTTTTGGATACTGTAAGTGATGTTATTAGAGATTGTATCTTCATGATCAAGATTTGTATTTATAGGTGGGGACTGGAATTGCACAGAAAATAGACTTGATAGAAATCATGTAGAGCAACATTTATTACTGTATATGCTCCAACTGTTTGATTCAATTGTTAGAGACTCGTGAATTATATGATGTATGGAGAGGGTTAAATAGACTTGATAAAAGTCAGTATACTTGGACACATTGTTAAAGACTCGTGAATTTATTGTCTATGGCAAGACTTGTTTATTGTTTTAAATATCATTTTAATGTAGTAAAAACTGCTTTATTAGCCCTGTTGGGTTTTCTGATCATTCACTTGTTGTAATTTGTGTTTTCCTAAAATGTGTAAAGCCTAGTAGTGCCTATTGGCATCTTAATACAGCTTTACTAGAGGATACAAATGTTAAAGACATCTTTGTATCCTTTTGGAAAAATCATCAAAGTACCAAAAATGATTTTATATCTTTACAACAGTTATGGGACTTTGGAAAAGTCCAAATAAAACAGCTGTGTCAACAATATAATTGTAATGTTACCAAAGTCTTGATGAAATCAGTGAAAGCTCTGGAGTCTGAAGTGGAAGAACTCCAGGTTTAGCTGAGGTTACGAAGGATCAACGTTTCTTTGAAGCTCTTGAGTTTAAGAAGTCTCCTAGGGGTATCAGCACAAGGGGCACTGGTTAGGTCCCGTTTTAAGAACATAATGCAAATGGATGTCCCATCACACTTTTTTTTGGGATTGGAACGAAAAAATGGTCAAAAAAGACTAATTCATAGTTTCAAGTCAGATTCTGGGTAGGTGTCTGATCATGCTGATATTCGTGAGCATGCGGTTCGTTTTTATAGTAATTTGTATAAATGTGAGCACCAGGATGAACAAGTGATAGCTCAGGGTTTTTATACTGGTCTTCCTCAGGTCAAAGAAGAGAGTAATGCAGTGTTGGAAGTGAATATTTCTTCGGGTGAACTTCATGCAGCTCTGCAAAGTATGCAGAACAGGAAAACTCCTGGGTTAGATGGTCTACCTGTTGATTTGTATAAGTTTTTTTGGCCTGTAATTGGAGAGGATCTTTTAGCAGTGCTGAATGATAGCCTAACGAATGAATGTTTGCCTTTAAGTTGCAGAAGGGCAGTGCTTACACTGCTGCTAAAGAAAGGTGATCTGCAGCTTATAAAGAACTGGAGGCCTGTGTCTCTACTTTGTACTGATTATACATTACTCTCCAAATGTTGGCAAGTAGACTTAGCAAAGTGATGGAGCAAGTTGTTCATCCCGATCAGACTTATTGTGTCCCTGGAAGGTTGATCTCTGATAATATTGTACTTATTCTCTCTAAGCTTTTTGATCTCAAAATGGGAATTGTTTCTATTGATCAAGAAAAAGCGTTCGACCGGGTTGAACACAAATATCTGTGGGAAACGTTGATTGCTTTTGGGTTTACTCCTGGTTTTATTAATAAAATCAAGACTTTGTGTTTTAATGTTCAGAGTGTTTTGAAGGTAAATGGTGTTTTGAGCGCTCCCTTTCAGGTCCAGCGAGGAATTAGACAGGACTGTCCCCTGTCGGGGATGTTATATTCTTTCAATTTTCAATTTCAAGCTTTTATTGTCATTGCATCGAAATGCAACGAAATTTCAAAGACTACACACAGAGGTGCTACAATAACATAGCCACATACACACAGACCACTATACGTAATCAAATCTATGTAAGCAACGTGAATGATGCAGGTAAGGCAATAAAGTACAGTTCAGAAATACAAAAATTATTGCACAGTCCACAAAACATCCTTAGTTCAGGGACTGAATGGCTCTTGGATAAAAACTATTTGAAAATCTGGCTGTGCGTGTTTTAATTGACCTGTATCGCCTTCCCGAGGGTAGGAGGGAAAACAGATGGTGACCGGGGTGAGAGAAGTCCTTGACAATGTTTTTTGCTCTAGAAAGATACCGAGTGTTAGCAATGTCCAGTAGTAATTCTCTGGCTTTTGAACCGTTATTACATAAACTTAGATCTGTTTTACAAGGTGTGATTTTACCAGGGTGCAATATACCCTTAAAGTTATCTGCATATGCAGATGATTTAGTCATCATGGTTGATAATCAACAAGATATTGACATGTTAACAAATATTGTAGCTCAATATGGTAAAATTTCTTCAGCCAAAGTGTGTCGGGGCATATAGCGGGTGTGTCGGGGCATATAGCGGGTGTGTCGGGGCATATAGCGGGTGTGTCGGGGCATATAGCGGGTGTGTCGGGGCATATAGCGGGTGTGTCGGGGCATATAGCGGTGTGCGCTGGGGCATATAGCGGGTGCGTCGGGCATATAGCGGGTGCGTCGGGGCATATAGCGGTGTGCGTCGGGGCATATAGCGGGTGTGTCGGGCATATAGCGGTGTGTCGGGCATATAGCGGTGTGTCGGGCATATAGCGGTGTGCGTCGGGGCATATAGCGGTGTGTCGGGCATATAGCGGGTGTCGGGGCATATAGCGGGTGTCGGGCATATAGCGGTGTGTCGGGCATATAGCTGGGGTGTGTCGGGGCATATAGCGGGTGGGTCGGGCATATAGCGGTGTGTCGGGCATATAGCGGGTGTGTCGGGGCATATAGCGGGTGTGTCGGGGCATATAGCGGGTGTGTCGGGGCATATAGAGAGCGAGAGTGTGTCGGGCATATAGCGGTGTGTCGGGGCATATAGCGGGTGTCGGGGCATATAGCGGTGTGTCGGGCATAATAGCGGTGTGTCGGGCATATATGTATTGGTGTGTCGGGCATGATTTAATTTTGACATAGCGGTGTCGGGCATATAGCGGGCAATAGCGGTGTGTTGTTCATATTTGTCGGGCATATAGCGGTGTGTCGGGCATATATATGACGATGTCGGGCATATAGCGGTGTTCTCTCATATACACTTTTCGGGCATAGCGGTGTGACAGCAAAAGGTGTCGGGCAAACAAATTAGTATTTTGACAAGAAGAATAAAAATAACAATATGCTATTTTTACATTTTTGTACAAAACTGGCCAACATTATTTATTTATTTTTCTCTCTGTGACACTTATTACGTTGACAACAAAATGTCAAACTAATTTGATTCTGGACAAGACGAATAAAATAAATAGCCTACAATAAAATAATTTTTATGCAGACTACATTTGTATTTGTTATCTCTCTCTTTCAGTAGAGGAAATGTAATTGTGAGATTCTGGAAACTAGATATATTTCATGAACGGGTCGGAAGAAGAAAAGCCTCTTTTATTTTGCACTTTAAAAAGGTTGTTATAAATGTAGCCTAACGAATAGAATCGAAATAATATTAATTACATCCTAATTTGCTGTTACAACCTATCCGCTTCAACAAACACGGTTTTCAACAAGTTGTGTTTGGACAAGTGCTTATATCCACGGAGTCTTACCCAAAAACAATGTCTAAAGAGATATGAATCAAGTTTAGCACAAATCACCAGAACTAAGCACGGGCATGTTGAGCTCGGCTGGTTGTTTCTGCAGCTTGCTCAGGTTATTATTCTTTTAATAATTTGTACAAAGAATGGGTTATACGATGACAAAGACTGTTCCATAATTCCTATTAAACTCAGAAGATAAAAAAAACAAAGTTATAGAGATTAATATTATTTTGTTATTATTGTTAATTTAATTTGTTGTTTTAAGAATAAAGACGATTTACTTATTATTATTATTCATTTCATTTACAAGCTGCATGCGTCTTGATCAAGTCATTCAGGGCTCTGCTCATTCTTCCCACTGCTCGCAACTTTATCTTTTGATACAACATTATGATAAAAGTTAATCAGCATGCATTGATTAATCTAGTTTATAGCTATATGGTAACGAAAGTGTTCAACATTCAACCCGTTCTTTTCATCAGTATTATTTGTGTCACCTCTCTGGTTTAAGAAGCAGTCTTTTACTTTAGTTTGAAAACCAAACCTCCGTGTGCTTAGTCCGCCGCGCACCTTCGTGCTCGGGCTGATGCAGTGAGTGTTGGCTCTATGAAGCGCTCGTGCTGAAAGTGCATCTCTTCATGTTATTTTTATTCTTTTGTGTTACTGCTGTTTTTAGTTATTTTATTGTAAAGCACATTGGTCAACTCTGGTTGTAGTAAATAGTGCTATATAAATAAAATTGCCATTGCCATCAGTGAAATCTGACTCCTGCTACTTGCACAAGTGTGACCACACAATTTTTTTTTACTGGGGGGGTCGTGCGATTAACCGCCAAACCGCGATATTTGTTGCTGCTTCACCACGGTAAGGAAAAATCCAATACCGTCACAGCCCTATGCGTCGGGGCATATAGCGGGTGCGTCGGGGCATATAGAGAGTGTGTCGGGGCATATAGTGTGTGTGTTGGTAGTTGTGTCCCGCTGGAGACTCTTTTGTCGGGACAGGACCTCACATATCTGGCGGCCAGGTTTGAGCTGGCTGGGCTTTCTCCGAGCAGGTATTACAGGAGTTTGTCCATATTCGGTTTCTGATGGAAGTCTTTGTGGTGAGTTGTGAAATGGGGATAGAAAATGTCCCTAATTAGCTCTCTCTCTCTCTCTCTCTCTCTCTCTCTCTCTGTGTTCTTTGTTTGGAATTTGTTAGCGTTGGATTTGGATTTCAAAATAAAGTCTTATCTGAAGAATTTGTCAACTGAGCACTTTAGTAACTTTTTGGAAAGCCCCACTGAATAATACTTAATCTTCTCAGGACTGGAAGAAATTGTAGCTGAAGGAGTGAATGAACAACACTGTCTTCCACACTGGTGTGTGTGTGTGTGTGTGTGTGTGTGTGTGTGTGTGTTCCTCAGGGTGCGTCGGGGGATATAGCGAGTGTCGGGGCATTTTCTAGGGTGCATTTTACCCCAGACCGCCAAAGAGCAAAGAAGTGAATGATGAGAGCAAGGAGAGATTTGAAGCTCATGGAAGTGGAACACGGATGGAAATGTTGGCGGTGAGGCAAAGTGCGGGGGACGTGTGTGTGTGTGAGAGAGAGAGAGACAGACAGACAGTGTGTGTGTGTGTGTGTGTGTGTGTGTGAGAGAGAGAGAGAGAGAGAGAGAGAGAGAGAGAGAGAGAGCGAGAGAGAGAGAGAGAGAGAGGTGTGTGTGTGTGTAAGTGAGAGAGATAGAAGAGTGTGGTGTGCGTGTGTGTGAGGGAGAGAGAGAGATAGAAGAGTGTGGTGTGCGTGTGTGTGTGAGGGAGAGAGAGAGATAGAAGAGTGTGCGTGTGTGTGTGAGGGAGAGAGAGAGATAGAAGAGTGTGGTGTGCGTGTGTGTGTGTGTGTGAGAGAGAGAGAGAGACAGACTGACATTGGCTGACAGAGGCTGACATTGCCATCCTCATGGACTCCAATGGGAAGTTCCTACAAGAAGAAAAACTGTTTCCAGGCCGTAAAGCAACAAAACTCTGGTGCCCAAAAACAGAGTAGCAGAGAAGGCTACAGAGATCTACCCCAACACAAAGATCACCATATCTACCCTCCTACCCCGCAGAGACATTCACCCAGACACCATCCAGAGAGTCAACGCTGACATCTCCAAAGGATGTGCTCGCCTGCCCAACGTGTACCTGGCTCATCACCCCTCCCTCACAATCAGAGACCTGTACGACCATGTACACATAAGGAAGGACAAAGTCAATGTGTTTGCAAAAACACTGAAAGACACAGCATGGGGCAGACAAACCACATCTACTCCCCTGAAAACAACACATATACCAATCCACAGAACACAAATCCAGACACCCAGCAGAAACGCAGAGTCCCATCACAGAGAACGACCCCCGCTGGCTGCACAATACTGGAGACCCACATACCATGCTAAACTCCCCATCAGAACACCCCATGCACCAGCGCTACACCACCACAGGACACCCCAGTATGCACCAGAGGACCACCTAAGACACCCCCGACCACCACAAAAACACCACTCCAGGCAGAGGAGCAACACATCACAACACAACCTCCTGGGGGTGCACATCACAGAGGACCTCACCTGGACTACCAACACCAAGTCTATCTCCAAGAAGGCACAACAGCACCTACACTTTCTCCGCCGGCTGAAAAGAGCAAGTCTCCCTCCACCCATCCTCACCACCTTCTACAGGGGTACCATTGAGAGCGTGCTGACCAGCTGCATCACTGTCTGGTACGGAAACTGCTGTGCAGCAGACCGCAGACCCTCCAGCGGACAGTGAACACCGCTGCAAAATCATTGGTGCCCCTCTCCCTCCATCCTGGACATTTTCCTTACACGATGCTCCAGCAAAGCAAAAAGTATCGTGGAGGACCCCACCCACCCTCCCACAGTCTCTTCCAGCTCCTACCCTCAGGTAGACGGTACCGAGTATCAGAGCCCGCCTCCGCCAGACTGCTCAACAGCTTTTTCCCCAGGCTGTGAGAGCCCTGAACTCACATCACACCGCCTCTCTGAAACCCCAAACAACCCCCCACCTTACTCATCTCAGGAAAACTGTTAACTTTTATCTCTGTGGAATTCAGGTGAGCGGGCCTGCACAAGCCACCTGTAGCAACACACTCTCCTCTACATGCACTAGACACTTTCACACACCATTGTGTGTCCATAATCCCACAAAAGACTGACTGTAATATACGACTGTAATGTATGTATGTTTACTGGCTCATGCACCACAAATCACCTTACACTGTTCCCCAGCCAGCTGCTTGAATGTCTCTCTTTTGCACATGTACAGTATTTGAAGTCATCTGCACAGTTGTACAGTTTGTATTTTTTGTACAGTTTGTATTTTTTGTTTCTTGTTTTTTAGTTTATGTATAGGTAACCACTTTTATATATAGCATATGTATAGTCAAAGCTGACAGTAGGTTAGTTTGTGTATAGGTTTATACTGTTTTACTTCGTGTTGTATATCTGTATTTATGTAGCACCGTGGTCCTGTGAGGCACGACATCTCGTCCCACTATATGTCCACACATGTAGCGGAATGACAATAAAGCTCAACTTGACTTGACTTGAACACTAGGATGGGCCCATCACCAGCAGAAACCAGCCTCCCACCCGCCCATGCATCCTCAGCTGATAACACACTGATCTCAGCACCACTCCCACACTCCATGAGCTACGCTCAGGCCCTGAAAGGACCAGCAAATACACTGGAGATGAGCGAGATCAGACAGCTGCTGAACTACATCAGTGCCCAGCTGACAGCATGAGGGTCCACACAGCATACAAGCATCTGCCTAACAACGAGAAAAACAAAACAACAATATTATTTTTTAAATATATTAGATTACATTAGAAAAGGATTACCTCTATTTTTTAAAACAAGAACTCTATACATTGAACTCTTGAAATGACTCTTTCGATATCAATGTGGAACATTCAAGGCTTGAATTCATCAGCAATTGGGCTGAAGAGTTTAAACACAGAATTCCAGAAGAGCATCAAGGAGATGGACATTATAATTCTACAGGAGACATGGAGCAGGGCAGACGCAATCACCCACTGCCCACCCAACTACAGAGAAATCATCCTACCATCACAAAAACTCAGCACAGTCCGACAGGAAGAGACTCAGGAGGACAAATAATCTGGTACAAATCAAAATTCCACAACCACATCAACACAGTAAAGCAAGGCAAATGCTACACCTGGCTTAAAATCCACAAGGAACTGCTCTCATCCAGAAAAGATATATTCCTGTGTGCCATATACATCCCGCCACCAGAGTCCCCCTACTACAGCGAAGATATGTTCTCCACATTAGAGGAAGAGACGAGCCACTTCCAGGCCCAGGGAAACGTGCTCATCTGCGGGGACCTGAACGCAAGAACAGGACTACAGCCGGACTTCACCGACACACAAGGTAGCAAATACATCAACAACAAACTGACAGTTATTAACAACACTTTCTCCCATATCCACAGAAATAACCACGACCATACAGTAAACAAGAATGGAAAAGACCTCCTGCAGCTCTGTCGAAGCCTGGGTCTGTATATCATCAACGGTAGGCTACGAGGGACACTTTAGGAGATTCACATTTTGCTCAGCTCTTGGGAATAGCACAGTTGATTATATGATAACAGACATAGATCCTTCATCTCTCAGATCATTCACCGTTAGAGAACTGACCCTCTGTCTGATCACAGTCAAATCACGCGATCTCAAAAAGACTGAAAATCACATTAACACAAAGCCCAGTAAGCTGTACAACATCAGAAAACCATACAGATGGGCTGAAAACAGTGCTGAAGAATATCAGAAAGCACTTAGCAGCCAAAAATACAAGCGCTGATAGATAACTTCCTAAATAACACCTATGCTCACACTAATGAAGGGTCAATCTTGCTGTAAAAGATATCAATTACATATTTGAAAAATCAGCAAAATATCCAAATTGAAAACAAAAATGGACAAAACAAATCCTCAAAATGACAAAAATTGGTTTGATCAG
>CM050414.1:29939151-29941651 GCA_027564155.1 Gymnocypris eckloni scoliostomus
AATTACAAGTTTTGCCTGCCGAACAGAAAATTGAGCAACTGCCATTTCACCTTTTGTTTTGATTGTACCCTGCCCCCAGAATAAACCCAAACGGTGTAAACTGTTCCCCACATTTACCACATAACAAATCCAACAAGTTAAAAAGCACTTGAAGCCTTACACACTCTAAAAACAGTGAAAATAGTTTCTCTAGAACCGCAAAACACACATTTATCATCAACATTTGAATTAATGACTGAAACAAATGCATTAACAGCCACAGCCCATGTAATATTCTCCATTGTAAGTCACCAGATCGCTTTTCAATGGTGGTTTGTACAGCACTCTCAGACTGGCTTCATTTCCTCATTCAACCCAAGTTTATCCCTCCATACTGTATCAACCCTCCCATTTAAAGTCCCTTTATTAAAGACCTTCACAAAACATTTATACATACTTTTCCCTTTCGCTTCACCCAACTCTAAATTTTCCAATTCATTGAGATCCAACAAAGGACCTGACATTCCTTCCAAATCTGGTGTAATCCCCAGTCTTGGAAAAGGATCTGCTATATTCAAAAAAATATCTCCATTCTTAAAGTCCTTCAATAGTAACAATTCCTCATTTGTCAACCTAGTTTTCCACCTATTCAACATGAGTTGCGTGTGACGAGCTGACCTCTGACCCAGGAAAGCAGCAACTGCATTTATATCGCTCAGCTCAGGTCCGGCCACATCAACTAGATGCTTCAGTGTCACCAACTTTGAAGCACACAGTATCTGCATAAGTCCTGGAAAACTCCCACCAGCAATGTCCATCCGTGCTCCTTTGATGAGGGGCTCCTCCAGTAACCAATGTAAAGATTGTATCCCCTCCACCCTGCAAACATTTAAAAGTCCCCACACTTTAAAGAGACCACAATAAAATTGAGGCAGTCCAGCCAAACGTAGTTGTTTAACATCCATTAAGAACAGTCCCGCATCCAGTCCAAGTCCATCCACTGTATGTAAAATTACTTCTGCCATCTTTCTCCACACCAGATCCATAGGGCCAGTAAGGAATCTCTGAATGAACTGCAAACGAAAAGTTGCATGTCTACTTGGAAGGTGTACCAAACCTTGTCCCCCCTCCTCTTTTGGAAGGAAAAGAACACTTTGAGGAACCCAGTGTAAACCGTCCCAAAAAAAATTCACCAGAATCGTCTGTAACCGAGACAGTAATCCAACAGGTGGATCCACACATGATAATCTGTGCCACAATGTAGAAGTGACCAAATTGTTGATTATTAAAACTCTTCCTCTAAATGATAATTGCGAATGAATCCATTTCCATTTCTTTAATTTTCCTTCTACTTTTCAATCAACCTTCCCAATTCTTTTGTTGGATATTTAAATCCCAATATATACTCCTAGATATTTAAAACCGTCCTTCCTCCAAATCATCCCACCAGGCAAATTTGGAAGCCCTTTCTCCCATTTTCCAACAGCCAGTGCTTCACTCTTCTCCCAATTAACCTTTGCAGATGAAATTTTCCTAAAATCATTAACAATAAAACCAGCTGGTTAATATCTTGTTGCCCATTTATCATAATCACTACATCATCAGCATAAGCTGAAATTTGATGCTGTATATCGTGTTGCAATAATAAACCCTTAATCCTAGATCTTAAGCTATTCAGCAAAGGTTCAATAGATAGAGTAAAGCATGCCAGACAGCGCACAGCCTTGTCTGATCCCTCTGCTAACCTTAAAAGGGGCACTCAAACCACCATTGATTTTCAGTAAACTCTCAGTGTCCTGGTACAACACTTTTATCATGTCAATAAAACCAGAGCTAAAATTAAAGGCCTCTAAGGTATCCCATAGATACTGATGCTCAACTCTATCAAATGCTTTTTCTTGATCTATAGAGATAAGCCCCAAGTCTACCCCAAAAGACTAGAGACACTTAAAACATCCCGTATGAGACAGACATTATCTGTAATTGACCTGCCCTGGTCAAGATGAATGACCTGCCCCATCACATTTCTCAGTCTATTAGCCAGAGTCTTAGAAAGGATCTTAAGTCAGAACATAGCAGACTCACAGGTCGCCAGTTCTTGATCTCCTGCAGGTCACCTGATCACGGCTCTCCTGCAACTCAGGCGAGCCATCAACCAAACTTTCATTTAGGACTGCCAGCAAATATTCTTTATAAACTCAACAGGAGTCCATCTATCCCAGGAGTTTTTCCTCTCCATGCCCCTCAGAGCATTCAGAGTTCCTCCTCAGAAGGGTCTCTCCAGCTCTGCCTTTGAGTCCTCCAAGACATTTGGCAGACCTTCATAGAAACCAGCAGATAACACCTCATCCTTTCTATATTCACTCCTATACAATTTGTCAACTGTACAGCTCGTTTTCTAATATCAGATGTCTTTGTTAATTCTTGCCCATTTTCAGACCGTAAGGAGTGAATATAGCGACTCTGACCATTCTTTTTCCAGACTAAAGAAACTTAGATGGGGCATCCATTTGTGTTAGAT